>CBVK0100469107.1:0-15702 GCA_900067695.1 Picea abies | reverse complement strand
CTTTAGCTGCTTAGTCTCAGACTAAGAACCCCAGTCAGATACTGGGGGCCCTATGAAGGGTCTTTTGCCATGGCACTGACTGTTAGGTCTCAGACCAAGTGTCCCCATGAGTGCACTGGGGGCCCTTAGACTTTAGCTAGGGTCTTTGCCATCCTCCAGGAGAATGGCTCTTGCAGCTGCTATAAATTTAACAGAAAACCTTGTGGATAAACCCAAGGGATGCTTCCTGTCATTTGTGGATGGCATCCCTTGTAAATCCATTGATGTAGACTAGTGCGCCTAACCTAGAGGGATTGAACTGGGCAGCTGCTGGCATGGAACTAGCCAAAAGGCCAACAACATTGGCAGCAACCGGTTGAGCTAACCCCTTGGGATTCTGGTGGAGCTACTTGTAAGTGATAGTACTATAGTTTGTAACAGAGTAAAGGAACTGGGCTTGGCTTGGTACCCTCAAAATAAAAAATGTTTTACTTTATACTTATCCTTGAAAACAAGTCTGGCAATTGCAGCCTCATCAGATAAACATCTGCAGATAGACCCTGTAAACATGAGTTCACTCCTAATGGAACTATTTGCACATAATAGTAACACATTTGTAATAGACTGAAAGAAACGGGCTTGACTTGATTCCCTTGTTTTTGATCCCGATAGATGAAATTATTGAACTTCACCATAGTAATAATTTCATCTCTTTCAAAGTCGTTGCATGCATACATAAGATAGACCCTTAATGCTACTAATCTGTTGCAACCCGAGTCTGAAGTTGTTTCAGTCATTATTTCAATCCAGTGGAGTCATTGCATGCAAACACAATATTAATTATAATGCCATTGTGTAATTTATACAAGGGTAACTATATAAGCTGGAAATGATAGTTGAGTAGGATGTTATATTTATAATCATCGAGGAAGCTTGGCTTACTATAGTTGATAGTTCCCTTTCACTCAAGAATGATTGTCATATAATGTTGTGGAGTCATTGAAGCAGATTGTATCTATGAAGATGAATAAGGCTGGAATCATGTTTGAAATTAAGAGGTACATGACTCCTTTCTTTTAAACATCCTGATAAGTGGCAAATGGTGAGCTTCAGCATGCTAAGAAATGGGATCTTTCTGTGCTAACCATGTCTACTGTCCATTGTACACATCTGTTGTGAATGCAATGCCCATGTCTATTGTACACTTGTCTTGAAAGAGGGACCTCAATTACAGTATTAGGTCCAAATTCAAGGCAAACTGTATATAATTGTCCCTATGAGCAAGGGTCCTATAATGTGGTAAAGTAGAATTTGCCTTTGTGAAGGGTGACCAACTGTGGATTCAATCTTTCATAGGGATTTTAATGTTAGTTGTCCATTCAGTAGTGATGGTTCTATTGCTAGTAGATTGGTGGACTGTATATCTGACCATGGGCATTGGGTCTTAACCATCAATTATGTAGAGGGCTCATTGGGAGTGTTTGAATTGATATTTTGAATTCATTTTTATTATGATTGAATTTTTTCTCAGAGGTAACTTGATACCAGAAAAGAGTAGTTTCAGTTCTATTGTTAGTAGATTGGTGGACTGTATATATGGCCATGGGCATTGGGTCTTAACCATCAATTATGTAGAGGGTTCATTGGAAGTGTTTGAATTGATATTTTGAATTCATTTTTATTATGATTGAATTTTTTCTCAGAGATAACTTGATACCAGAAAAGAGTAGTTTCAGAATGTGTTAGATATCTTTTGTTCTAATCCCTGTTTTATTGTCTATACATGACAGGCCCTGTGGCTGAAGATATGTTTCATTGGCAAGCGACAATTATGGGTCCTAGTGATAGTCCGTACGCAGGAGGTGTTTTTTTAGTTACTATTCATTTTCCACCTGACTACCCATTCAAGCCTCCAAAAGTATATATATTTTCTCTCAATCCTAAATTTTTATGATGTGGCACTTTAGACACAGTCACAAGTACATTCATGCACATGTTTAGGCATGCACTTGCACATAGGCACATATTCTAGATTTATTAAAGTACACTGAAATGCAAAAACCACCACTTTTTGCTATCGGATTTTTTACCTTAAGTATTCTTGCTTGACGCCCTTATGGTCACTTTGGGTTCCCCAACCATGAATGATTCTCAATCTTTCTTACCATTTTGATGTATACTGCTTTGAAAAGGGAATGTAAAGATTTCACTTCTCAGCAATGCTACCGAAACTTGGGCTCGACCCCTCATTTCTGTACTGATTTATCTTTTCAGTTTTGAAACTGCTACAAAAAATTTGGAAAACTCTCCAGAAACATTTTTAAGTTCTTTCCAATATAGAGACTTTTGGAAAAATGTTTCTAAGACATTTCTGGGCAGTTCCTTGTACAGAAGGAACGTTTTCAGTCTCTAAAAATTATGTTTTACTACTATGGGATCCACTCACAAGTATAAAGAAGAAAAGTACAAAGGGAAATACATGGAAAAACAATATACAAATTGAAATTCAGATATGCCATCAAATGAAAAATTTGCAGTATTTTTGAAAGATATGAGTATATAGTTTTAACTTTTATTTTCAGTTTCCCTGTTTTGAAATTTCTTTTCTGATAGCTATGTCCACTTTGGAAACTGTACCCATTTCCCTATTTATGCTGATATAGCGTCTAAGCCTGTTTAAAGTGTCACTATTTAATTTTATGGGTCCTTTTGTTGGTTTTTGGAGCACTCATGAATGCGACAAGGCACATAATGTAATTTCTTGTAAGAGCTCCTACTTCGACCAATTGTGATTTAATTGCTTGTAACTTGTAAGGTATTTATATGTTTGGACATGCTTTAACCACTAACCATCTTGAGCTGGAAAAACTATTTTTTTTAAGGGAAATTTTGCACCCGAAGCATTTGAACCAAACAATCCCTTGAGCTGTTCCCAAATTTCTTTGGGGGTTTTGAAAGGTCTAAGTTATGTATTTCTGTATTTGAAATGCCTAATTCAATTATTGACTTAGCCCTGTCATCTCTAATTTCCCATTTACTAAGCTTATGTTGTTGTGTGGGATTTTGTTCAATACTTTGTACTATTCCCCAATTTTTCTTTTGCACTATAACTGAGTTTTGACCTTCCAGGTGTAGAATTTACGACCATTAAATTTTCAAGGGAGACCGGAGTTTCTTTTTCTACAGAAAAATAGTAAAATACCTATGTTTGAAATTTTCTATTAGAGATTTACCTATCTGCTGATTATAATCTTCTAAAACAATATTTTGGTATAAATCTGGACACAGATATGACTTCTTTCAAATTGGCATGGCTTTCAATCTTTTGACAACATTTTGCATCAGGCCTGCAAAAACAGATTCTAAAATAGGCACCGCAATCTGCTGCCAAAAAGTCCTTGTTGTTCCAAGATTGTTCTACTCCATCATGTCTGCCACCTTTTGCCTTCTGTTAAAAACTGACGTTCATACTTTCTTTAATTAATTCTCCATATAATGGTCTACACTCTACACCTTTAATACCTTTCTCTAGTCATTCACTTTGGGCCAATATGGCTCTGATACCATATTAAATTTCAGAGGAAGCACACACAAAAGGGAGAGAAATGATAAGAATGATAGATAAGATAATTTTATTAATGTCTATGGATGACCAAAAAAGTAGGTCAGTGAGACTAAAAAATGCAACCAGTAACAACACACTGTTGGAGTGCTAATGCCCTTCCGGAAAACTAGAAGAATAAACTTAAAAACAAACATAATAGTGAGTAGAATAGTTCAAGTAATTAACAAACAAACAACAAAAAGAGAAGGAACTACTCATCAAGAAGTATAGGTGTAGAAGTAGAGGAGGAAGAAGCATTTGTTTGTTGCATCATCTACTGTGAATGTGCCTATGCACTTGTCATTGAGCAGTACTTAGGACTAAGAGGGAATAGTTGGTTGAAGGCAATGTATGCATGGTTAGCAATAGGAAACGTGGGGGGGGTGGATAGGGATTATGGATGTGGGGATTAGGGGCTTGGTTAGTCAAGACATAATCCATAACACTAGCATTGCCACTATGAAGAAAACAAGTATACATGTTGGAATTTGGGTAGCAAGAGAGCCCATTGTGAATTGGGAGATCGCACAATTCTCCAAACTGGAGAAGGTATCTCCCATATGTTGTAACTTGTGACAATGTTTGAAGCATTTGTTGATTAACTTTATAAGCTAGTTATATGAGAATTCAGTGCATGAAGGCAAAGTACATCATTTGGCTGGTCATGGGATGATGTCTACAAAGCCTAGAACGAGCACTGAAGTCTCCCACAAGGATGATGTCACCTAGAGATGATTATTGAGAAGTGGTCAAGGTGAAGGAGGGGAGATTTTATAGTTGTAGAAGTTATTCCAAGACGCCACAAGATAGGTGTATTCCATTGTTGTTTTAGACACATGCATCCACACAACACATCCCATAGACGAGGGGAAGGTCAAGCAAACAAGCATTCTCACTCTGTAACCAATCAACCATTATGTTAGTAGGAGACATCGCTCCCTTATGGCTTCCCCCATTAGAATAAGGATCATGTAGGTTGGAACTTATATGTTGTTGCAGACCAATCCTCACTGGGTAAAGGTCAAGGAAGGGGTCTCCATTTGAATGAAGCATGAAACTTAATCAGGTAGGGTGGGAAGAGCAAGAAATAATGAAAACATCTTCAAAAAAGTGGTTGGGCCTCGTCAAACCCAAATGCACACATACCTAAAGTGCTCATATGACACCACAATTGACACCCTAGTTTGGAGAGTATCATGGATGAGGCAAGTCACACCTTCGAGCCCATGATCTCCATCAGACCTTTGAGTGTCGTGCTTGAATGTTGAAGCCCAATGATAACCTACAATAGATGGAAGCATTTTCACATGGCTCTCAGATGAGAGCACATTTTGAGAAGTGCTTGGAGAGGACTTGACATAACCATTATAGTTCCAAGAAGTGATGGGGATAGAAGATGCCCCCCTTGACTTGATGAGAGCATAATTTAATAGGCCAACGCTGTGACTAACCTCGAGGAGGAAAGTCCCTTATCACAATTCTAAGATCACAAATAACAACCTTTTTTTTCTTTCTTGGTTGACATCCCTTGTTCTTTGGTCCTTATGTATTCTTGTACTTGCAATCTTATAAGAGCAACATTTAGAAAAGATCTTGTTGTTGTCAAGTGAAGCGAGTTGCTTCTTGGCCCTCAAGGCATGTAGATGATCTTATGAGTGAAATGAATATTGAGGGTAGAGTTTGTTGTGTTCCAAGCTCTTTTGAGGTTGATATCTTTAACATGACAATTTTACAACATAATTTAATAGGCCAAAGCCATGGCTTTCATGGGGGAGGAGTGTCCCTTATCATAACCCTAAGGTCATAAATAACATCCCTTTTTAAATCTTTCTAGGTTGCTATCACCTGTTCTTTGGCCTTCTCATAATCTTCTACTTGCAATCTTGTAAAATCGACATCCAATTTTATTTTTGTTGGGAAGTGAAGCGAGTTGCTTCTTGGCTCTCAAGTCCTGTAGGTGATCTTCTGAGGAGCAAAACTGAATAATGAGGATAGAGTTTGTTGTATTCCAAGCTCTTTTGAGGTTGATATATTTCAAATCCATGTTGCCATGGATGAAAGAGAAACCTTTTTGTAAAAGATTTGAAGAAGTGGAAATGCCTTAGACTCCCAAGTTCGATTCCTTGATGCATTCGGGCCTTTCTTCTTCAAACTTGGCTTGTACCACAATCTCCACAATCATGGGTTCTTTCTTTTCCTTAACTACTTGGACTAAGTGTTTTTGTTCATCAACTTGTTTTTGTAGGTACTATTGATGGGAAACAACCTCATTCTTCCAAATTTTGGTTGTAGAATTATCTCATCCCATTTATCTTTGATAGTAGACATCTCTTCATGAAGGTTTCCCATTCACTAAAGGGTGTGTGGCTTGGAGGTTTTGTTTCCCCTCTTGCTGTTTTATTTGTCTTTTTAGTCCTTGCCTTTCTAGCTTGATTTTCTCAAGTTTGTCCCCCGTTTGTTTAATGGTTTCTAGCCTAATTTTCTCTCACCTCTTGAGTTCATCAGTTACCTCTATGAAGGCCTTGATTTGCACTACCCATAGTGACACTTCACTGGGTTTAGAACCAGAGGTGGGGTTTTTGTGTTAGGTTTTTTGATTTCGACATAGAGTTATATTCCTTCTATTGCACCGTTCTATGTTGAGAAAGACCAATTTAGGCATTGTTGCAACTCGTGCAAAATTGAGAAAAATGGTTGGTTGACCTGCGTTGGAGGGTCAACTTGTGTTGTACATGGTTGTCACCTTTTATGAATAAGAAGACAAATCATATGCTTGCAGGATGACTTGAGCTTGAAGGATGAGCGTAGGGGTTGTCTTGAGTAGTTATAGGAGGCAACGTTGTAGTTCGAGTTGGTGCAAGCCATCACGGGTTAGGGAGTAGGCAAATATTGGGGTGTTGGAGTCTCTTTGTCTCGGGTTAAGACAAGTTGAGTTGTAGGCTAACAAGGGAGGCTTAGATAGGGTTGACTTGTAGGTGCTAAGTCTCTGCAATCAAATTAAAGGGTAGAAATAGAGATTATCGTTTGGAAGGCTCATTCATTCCCACAAGGGTACATGTGGTTAATAGTAGAAGCGACCTCTCATTATTTCTCAACCTATTGTGGTCAGTTATTGATGTTAAACAGTTTTTTGGGTAATCTGCATTCAGAACAATAGAGTCGATGTTTTGAGCTGCGTTAGCATGGCCTATCATCAGGATGAAAGAGTGATGGGCCACGCTAGCATGGCTCGAAAAGTTGACTCTACTATTTTAAATGTGGATTACCGAGAAGGTCTCTAACATAACCTTTCATATCAACTTTCTAACTTTACCTTTCAACTTCCTTAGTTAACTTTTAAACTACCTGGCCTGACCTTTTAATCCTAGCTTGACCTTTCAACTTTCTAGCTTAACTTTATAACTCCTGAGCTTGACACCTCATTTACAGACTTGTCAAGGCACTTCTATGTTATATTCATTTATGTATAATAAATAATATAAAATAGGTTATTGAAGATTGGGATAGATATTTAATCCAAAACAGGTGGCCTTATTATAAAAAATGTTTTTAGCTTTGGTTCTCAGACGCTGCTAATTTTAAAACCGTGCATATTTTTGTCAAAATAGGGCACCTATAAAAAATGGGCGCATTGTTTATTTTAACACCTGCCCACCCTTAATAGCCTTTTTACAACAGCCATTTTTGTTCTTGCTTAAGCCCTTCATGAAGATGTTTGCCACATTGACACTCCCTCACCCTTAATATCCTTTTTACCACAACCATTTCCTTGAAATTTTGGAACTTGTTTGTGCTTAAGCCCTTCATGAAGATGTTTGTGGGTTTATCTTCAATCCTGCAACATAAGAGTTCAATTTCCATGTATTGTAGTTGCTCTCTGGTGTAGTGATGATTGATCCTCAATATGCTTCATTCTAGGAAGATTTTGTGAGTCGTCTATAATTGTCACAAAAGAGAGGTGTGGCTCGAGTTGTTGAAGGTTCATACCACCAATAGCTCTCTTTTGCCATGCTTCATAAATTTCGCTGAATGTTTCTCAATACGTTTGCTTCCATGGAGGGCAATGTAACAATTGATTGCTTCTTATTAACCCACAAAATTACTCTTGAACCTTGAATATGTGTTTTCAACCAACTTGAACTTCAACTTGCTCATGCTCGAGACCAGAGTGTTATGTTCCCTTCATATACCTTGGAATTCTTTTTGCTACCTGTCAGTAAATGTCTTTGGGACATGCCATGACTTTTTAAACAATTCCAATAGCATAGTTCAAATCTGGCCTACTAGTAGTAAGGTAGATTAGTCTCTATATTGGGTGATTGCAAAATGCTGCATCCATTGGCTTTGAGTCTTCGTCATTGACTTACAATCAGCCATCTTAAACCTTTCAGTGTCTTGTCCATATTTAGTTTGGGATATGAAAATATTCTAGTCCACATGCGATACTTCCACTCCTAAGCGCTAATGAAGCAAGCCTAAATCTGTCATTTCAGAGGTTGTCTAAAGCTCATCTTTTAGTTGTTCAATCACCTGTGTTGTTCAATCACTCTGCTATCTTCACTTTACTTTTATAGATTTGGATTTTATGGACTTCATTTATATCCATATACTCTGAAGTCATCATCTCTTTTTAACCTCCTCCACTACAGAGCCAGTAGATAGCCTGGCATATGAAGTAGAGCTGAAGTAGGGGTTCTGACCAGACTCAACCATTTGTCGAAGAGCAACACACTTAGCTTGAATTGCTTCTATTTGCCTCTTTTGATTGTGTAAGGCTTTCTAGAATGAAGACACATTTACTGTTTCTAGTTTCTTCCTGGGAATGCATCCTTCCAGTGATAGAGAAAATTAAATTCTTATTATCAATGATGAAATCTTCTTCCCTCCACAGAGATTTGTGAGTATCGGTGGTCTCACACAATGAGCATCTCCTCAATTGCCCATGGTCCATTTTGAAGGTACTACATAATACCTGTAAAAACCCCTTACCACTGCTAACAGACTACCATAACCATTAACTAGTCCCTTTTCCAACATCCCCTCAGGCAATTGACAACAGAAAAGAAGACTATCAATTTCAGAATTTGTTCCAGTAACCTTTTACTTGTCAGTGTAGCGAGGAAGGTGCACTGGAGGCTTCAAGAGGAATAGCAGTTGAGCTACAGGTTGCCAGACTAGGAAGCGACCTGCACCCAAACAACTAATCCACCAAATAGGGCCGAGGAATGATCTAGAACCGATCTCAAGACCAGAGCAAAAGCCCCAATTTGCACTAGGACAGAACAGAGCAAGGAACCATAGATCAAGAATCCAAAGAGGATCCTCAAATTGCAGACCTGATGCCAAATCCATTATCCCACCTGCAGTAAAACCCAAATCCGAGTACAATTGATGAACCTGCTCCCACATTGAACATCGAGTGAGTGAGGGTATTATGAATGCTATGCACCTTGGATGTCATGTTTCATGGGTAAGTTGCCCATGCTGATTAATGTGCCATTTGTCACTCATGCCGATAGTATTCAATGCTTTCAAACCTTCTAACTTCCTTTTGTATTTTCTTAACAATTCGTGCAAGTTTGCCATCACTTGGAGAGGAGGTTTTTAGCGTCAATTTGATAACTAATGTTGAATCCCCAATAGCAATAAGACTTTTGATATAACTTGCATCAAGAAGCCTCAACCCATGGAATAAAGCCAATGCCTTTGCTTGATTATTTGATGGTCTACCTAGACTCCATTCAAAGGTTTTTACTTGATTTCCTCCAGCATCAAATACGATCCACCCCTCACCGCCACCCCTTATTGTTGCTAGCTTCTTCATCATTTGGTGCTTGACTAAATTTATCTTCATGGCTTCGCCTAATGTCCTCTGCAATGTTTTTAGTGTAATCTTTGTCTTCAACAGTCCATAAAATATCAATATGATTCCAACCTTTGTTGGAGTTCTGCAGAGTAGATATAGTGCATATGAATTTCTTCTTAAAAATTGTTTGATAGATTCTTTCCTTTAAGAATGTTCCTTGCCATCTCTGAAATGGTTATTTTCTTTCTTTTTGGCAATACCATTTTGCCAATTAGTATGCAAACAAGTATGTTGCTTGTAAACGCTACGAGCTTTTCAATGCTTTGAACCATAGTTCTAATATCTTTGAATTTTTGTGCACATTTTATTTTTACTTGCACCTCCAAATTCTCCTTGAAAAATAATCATTATCATGAAATATTTCAAACATTCCCATGATCTGATGGCACCAAATAGATCACTATGCATGAACTCTAATTGCCCAGTTCTTCTGTGTGCATCTTCTTTGATAGTTTTTTCTTTGTTGCTTATCTAAAATGCAACCTTCACAAACGCTTTTTTCCAATTGAACAAGCAGCAACCCATAAATTATCTTCATCTTCTTCAAAAGTATAAGATTTAGTAGTAAAGATGATGAAACCTTTGGTGCCAAAGTTGATATTTGAAGCTATTGTGGTTGAAGTTGATATTTGTAGCTCTCTTCAATCACTAATGCTTGTTGTTCTGCTGTCGCAGCCATAAATTTGTGGACTGCGTTCTTCAATACTTGTACCAACTGTTTTTTAATGGCATTTTGTCCTTTTTGAGGCCCTTGTATTGATCAAATTCAACCTTGAAATGTCGTTTTGCAATCTGGCTTAACAAAAGGAGGTTCTTCTTTAACCCTGATAAATACATGCAATGAACTTCTTTGACTCTTCCTTTAGCCATCTTCATAGGAACATTTGCTTGACCTTTAACCGAGTGTATTGTGTCATATCTTAATGCAATCTTTTCTGTGACTTTTTATCTGTACTGTCATATTTGTAAATGTACGCAATCTTTTCTGTGACTTTTTATCTGTACTGTCATATTTGTAAATGTACCTGATGGGCATTTTATATATACAAAATGTGGGTTGTGAAGTAGCCACCACGAGCTAAATCAAAACTGGGTAGGGCCCACTGACAAAGTTGCCCACTAACTGGAAATCATCACCAGTGCATACAAATAGATAGATACAAGTCTCAAAATAACCGAAAAAGCATAGAGTTTGGCCAGCTGGCTCACATAACAAGAAGCACCCATAACAAATTCCTGAACTTGGGCAATAATTGGGATGACCCCAGTGCCAGGCAAGGGGTCATCATGATCCTTGGGGGTGGGTCCCTATCCATCAGCAGTAGCCTTGGACTCCAAAATTTTTTCTGCCTCTGAGATATCAAGAGCTAGTGTAGGAAATTTGACTATAGTATGTGGGTGGCTCAACCATCTCTGTGGTGTGGCCTCCATCAGGATGCTGGGGCTGTCTGGATCTGGTCAAGTGGGTTGGAGAGGCAACAATGTGTTTCTCTGCTCGTGGTGTAGAGTGCACCCAATCCAAGAGCTGTCACATATTTGCAACATCTAGCTCAACCTTATGTGCCTGGACAACAATCTGCACATATAGATTTGCATAGATTAGTGAGCTATCATTCTAGGAGAACTTCTTAATAGGCTGTGCTTTATTAAACATCACATCATTTAAAAAAAAATTAATTAAGAAAAGCACTTCAACTCTGATCAGCTGCGATGCTGCTTGGAACTGTATAGCCCAAGTTATCTCTTTTTGTATTGTTTGTTTGCTAAATCAGCCTGGAACTGGGCCACTGCTTTCTGTGGAGCTTCTCTCTGCCCCTAAAACCTGGAAAGTCATGCATGATAAAATTTTTGTATTGTTTGTTTGCTAAATCAGCCTGGAACTGGGCCACTGCTTTCTGTGGAGCTTCTCTCTGCCCCTAAAACCTGGAAAGTCATGCATGATAAAAAAACTATCATAGATCCATCTTTACCCTGGATCTTTCAAGCACTGGGAGGTTTGTGCCTGGGTATTTTTTGATCCCTTTCAGTGCTTAGTAGATATTGGGTTAAGACGGATATATGCTAGTTTAGAGGTTTTGATACTTGGCATCTAGTAGCAGAACTTGTGTTTAGCTGACTGTGAGTAGGAGATCTTGAGTCCATCTAAGAAACTATGGGTTGATTTTTCAGCCAATTATTTTGTAAGCATGTATTTATGCAAATGCATAAACTCCTATCAAGCTTCTTGTAAACTTGATTCCAGAGTGAAGCATAAAATGGATGATCTCTGCAGATAGGTCTAGGCATTGGGTCAGATCACTCTGCATTTACTTTGGAGCTGAGAGAGAGAGAGAGAGAGAGAGAGAGAGAGAGAGAGAGAGAGAGAGAGAGAGGACTTTCTATAAGGAAACTTGTGAAATACTATTCATAAGTTTTACTCTTCTGACTGTGAAATTGATATTGTCATCTTTCTTGTAAAATACTTTCATAAGTGGGCACTAAGTATAATTATGTGGTGTGAATTGTTGTGTGAATCTTATAAAAGTTTTGTTTCTGTTCGATAGATTTCAACATTGGTCTTGGTTTGACCTATTTCTGATTGATACCTATTATCGGGGTATATATTCAGGCTTGAAATCTATTACCTCGTGTATTAAAGTGCTAGAGGATGTACTGTTTGACTGGTGCGCTTTTTTCAATATAGCAATAATAGGAAAGGATCATCTCTGTTTACAAGGAAAACCCTTATCTTGTGTAATAATAATATTGGCAGTGTGATAGGTGCTGCGGGTATCGAGTATCTTTTTTGTTGTTTTCACCTTCTTCCTAGTCTCTGCTTATATTAGAGACTGAATGGAATTTACAATTTCTCTATCATCCAGAGCATGGTCATGCCATCATCCTCTGACCTTAAAGATAAGTGAAAAAAATAAGACCACATTACACTTATGTCTCTGATAATGTTCCTTTTCTGTTTCTGGTGTTGGCAGGTTGCCTTCAGAACAAAAGTATTCCATCCAAATATCAATAGCAATGGGAACATTTGTCTGGACATTCTCAAAGAGCAATGGAGTCCTGCATTAACTATTTCAAAGGTATGAGTAAGGTTCTGTATATCTTCATTGCTTCTATTTTCTTTGTAGGGTGTTGTGTTCATACTATTCTCGTTAGAAACGACATGCGGCACTTTGTTGGTTCGTTGCTCTCATGTCTCATTAATTTGTTAATTTTATGTCCAGGTATTGCTGTCGATATGCTCATTGCTCACTGACCCGAATCCAGATGATCCTTTGGTTCCTGAAATTGCACATATGTACAAGAATGACAAGGGGAAGTATGAAGCTACTGCACGCAATTGGACCCAAAAATATGCAATGGCCTAAATTAATAGCAATGTAATCCAGTTATGCGATGGCCTAAATTAATAGTAATGTAATCCAGTTATCTCCCCTCATATTTGAATACATGGTTTTTATTTGTGGAGACTCCAACTTTAAATAAAATATTATATTTTTTCCTTTTACCGCTGGTTTGTCATATCACATAAAAATGTAGCATGGTTGAAGTGGCGATCTTACATCGGATAAAATGTAGGATGGTTGTAGTGAATATTTACCATTGCACAAAAATGTATGGTTGTAGTAATATCTTCAAAAATAGTGATTACTTCCCCCACATTTATGTTGTTGAGTGTCTGCGAGTGAAGCTTACAAAAAAATTCGAATTTATAGATAGGATTGGTCGTTGGAAACTTTACTGAATTTTGTGAAAGGTGAAGAAAAGCCCTGTACTCCCAGAAATGAGACGGCCTCAATAGGATTTAAAATAGGTAGCTTTCTGAAGTTTGTTAAATTTATTTTGTGAAGCTATCAAGTTATAGTCATGAATATATAATTTTATAACTTATGTTCTCTCGTTTACTACACAATTTTGTTATTTCTAATTACAAATGCCAGTGACATCGACGTAAGAAATATGTTGATATTTTAAGCTGTTTAATCTACAGTTCGTAAGTGTTTTGCAATGTGCAACTATGCCAAATATTAAAGCCGGTATTTCAATTGTCAGTTTTGGTTACGAGTTATCTTCATGCATGTACTATTATTGAACACAAAATTGGTTTTTTAACGAGACATTTCTTTTTAAAGATTATGGGATGTTGTAATAAAACTAAAAAAATTGGCACTTTTGAGTCTTGATTATATTCTAAAAATGATCAATAAACTAGAAAGTATCTTGGGTCATTATTTATGCCATTACCCTCGAGCAATATACCTGTAGCATCCTCATTTGAACTATTTTTGATGTCATTTTTGGGAATTGAAAGATCTTTGAGATATATAGGAACTAATGGAAACGCCTCATGTTTGGAATATAAGCTCTTCCGTGATTTCTCTGAACCCCATTTTGTTGTAATCAATAAACCTAGCCTTGCTTGCTCACAATTATTATTGTTATTAAATCATTGCATTTATATACAGAAATGGTTAGATACAAAAAATGTCAATCTGGGAGATGTAACTCCATTATGTGGATCAACAGTCTAATGTTTACTAGCCTTTACAATCAATAATGAAATAAACATAATTGATCATATTTTTAGAACAATAGTAATCTATTTTATCTGCTACATCAAAACCCCATTATGTTCATCAATAGTCTAATGTTTACTAAACTTTACAATCAATAATGAAATAAACATAATTGATCATTTTTTTAGAACAAGAATAATCTATTTTATCTGCTATATCAAAAATTTATTTTATCCGCCACATAAAAAATATAGTAGATTTGACTAGTCTGGATCTCGAGTGGATTCTTAGACACTTTCAGACTATCAGAGTTTCTACAGGGTTTCTGGCTAAAACACAAAACTTTCCTTGAATATTTTCTACCTCTTTGCCTGAGATTAGCAGAAATAAAATAGGGGCATACAGATCAATAGAAAAAACTAAGTTGAGATATATGGAACCAACCCCATTATATGTCATCGTTACTCTAGAGTTGACTAGAGTCTGGATCTCGAGTGGATTCTTAGACACTTTCAAACCGAGTTTCTACAGGGATTCTGGCTAAAACCCAAAACTTTCCTTGAATATTTTCTACCCCTTTGCTTGAGATTAGCAGAAATAAAATAGGGATACAGATCAATAGAAAAAACTAAGTTGAGATATATGGAACCAACCCCATTATATGTCATCGTTACTCTAGAGTTGACAAGAGCTAAAACCCAAAACTTTCCTTGAATATTTTCTACCCCTTTGCCTGGGATTAGCAGAAATAAAATAGGGGCATACAGATCAATAGAAAAAACTAAGTTGAGATAAGAAATAAAATAGGGGCATACAGATCAATAGAAAAAACTAAGTTGAGATACATGGAACCAACCCCATTATATGTCATCTTTACTCTATTAATTATAATTGGATCCTTTTGAGCTTGAGGGACCTGAGTTGCAGTCCTGCTCACTCTATTTTTAGGGATGATTGCTGGTACTATTGTAAGCTGTTTGTTCCACCTTGCTCAATGGCGGGGTTCTTGCTCCATGTATCGTCAACCTTTTCATGCACTGAAAATGAAAGATCAGGTTCTGCTCGAGGCTGTTAACCTGATGCTGAAGAGCTCAAAAATGGGGGTTGCTTCATTCAAGCAATCTCCAAATTTGAGAGAGCCTCATCTATGTGCTTGTTCACCTTCATAATTGCCCCTCCATTCTTCTTAGAGGTCACTTTCATTTTCTGTTAACTATCGAGCCATTTCGATGATGATCTCCAACTTTCTCTTTGTAACCTGCCTTGCAATTTCAAAATGGAAGCACTGAGTTTCAATTTGGGCTTTATCTTTTTTCCCAACCATCAAGCATACCGCTGCTAGGTCCACTACCTCGTGTTGTAATGTAATAGTTTAATCAGATTTATCTGATTAAGACACAAGGGATAAGGGAGCATATGAACAAAAGGAGAAAGAGGTCTGGATATACAGAATGGACAGTTGAGGAGGGAAGGGGAAGAGGGACAGAGTGTAAATGAGGCAGAGTGAGAAGTAATCAGGGAAAGGGACTAAAAGGGTTCTCATGGAAAGAACAAGGAGGTGTGTGTTAGGATGAGGGTGTAAATGAGGCAGAGTGAGAGGTAATAAGGGGAAAAGGACTAAAAGGGTTCTCATGGAAAGAATAAAGAGGTGTGTTAGGATGAGGCAGAGTGAGAGGTCTTTCTTTGTGTTCTGGGAGCGGAAGATAGAACAACCCCAACTAAGTCTGTCCGTCCAAAAAAAC
>CBVK0100469091.1:0-10634 GCA_900067695.1 Picea abies | reverse complement strand
GCTCTTCCGATCTCACTCCAGAGCGAGTTAGGAAATCGGAGTTCCCGAGAGCAAGACAACCATGATATCAAAAGCCTCGATATCCCGAGAATGGATCCTAACCATTGATCTCAGCAGGATACGTGTCAGCGTTTGGGAGGCGTCGGGATTTTTACCCTTGGAGATTTGGGGAGTATAGAACCTTTGCATATAGAAATCGCAATACGCGATTTCCCGATCAGATCTGGACCGTCCATCAGCGAGGACACGTGGCGAGCATCTGGAGAGAATCGGGGATCAGGATATTGCGAGCCCCGGGTATGGGTGTTTTGTGTCATCGCAAATGCCGAAATCCCGATGGGAGGTTATACGGCGATGGTCCTATGGTAAGTGACCACATGGACTGTTGTATAGCCTAGAGGGCTAATGCGTTAGGAGCATATCGGGAATCAGAGATTCGCGAGTTCTGAGGGTTCGTGAATTACGACATCAAAAATCCCGAAACTCCGATAGGAGTAGCCCCGAGAGAAGGTAAGACCACGGTCGTAAAGGCAGTAGACCACAGGCTTGGCCTGGGAGCTAATGCGTAAGGAGCGCCACAGAATTCGGAGGATCGCGAGTCCTGGAGGTGAATGAATTTTGACATTTCAAACCCTGAATCCCATTAATGAACCAGGGATTGGCACCTCGCTAATGCAAGTTTCTGGAGGATTTCCCATTTGTGGGAGATTAACCCCATAATTTTTAAAATTTTGATAGTGGGTGTGTTACAACCGACCTCCTCCCAGCTGCAAGACATGAAGTGCCTAAGGCATCCAGGACTCGAGTCCACCATCTTGCCGAGGTGATCAGAACCGTCCATCAAAGAGGGACATGTGGTGCGCGATTAGGCTACTTGCCTCCTCGCCCCTCGTAGCTTTGAAGATCGAGGACCAGCCTCCTCCCAGCCACGAGATGCGAAGTGCCGAAGGCATCTAGGACTCGGGCCCACCATCTTGCCGAGGTGATCAGAACCGTCCATCAAAGAGGGACACGTGGTGCGCGATTAGGCTACTCGCCTCCTCTCCCCTCGCAGCTTCAAAGATCGAGGACCAACCTCCTCCCAACTGCGAGACGCGAAGTGCCGAGAAGATCTCAGCCGTACATCCAGAGGGACACGTGGTGCGCGATTAGGCTCCTCGCCTTTTCGCCCATCGCGGCTTTGAAACATAAGGATTAACTCTTTCCATTCGTGAATGTCGAAAGCACTTTGGGAATAAGCACGGGGTCACAACCCATAATCACTTGGGGAAGAAAGGAACTGTGCTAAAAGGGTCTAAAGGCGCCGAGTCCAGTCGCCGAAAGAATCGTCTCAATCTCCAGGTACCGTCCGATATGATCCCGCTCCCAGCCTTCGCTTGGAATAAATAAAGGAAAGAAGGAGTGGGTGAAACCTCTCCTCATGCATTAAGTATCAGGTATGGAAGGTCTGGCCAGCGGTCCGCTCGAGAAGGTCCTGTGTACCCAGTTCTTCAAAGACGCCATGCCAAAGTCTTCAACTCGACAAAGAAGTCTGTGCACATTAGCCCAACACTTAATGGCTCAGCTACCCTCCTTACAGGAGCTATGCGCAGTTAAGGTGGCGCTTGAAGAAGGATTTCAGTACAAGTTTGACTGAAAAGACACTGAACCTTGGATGATTGGGTGCGCCTCTATGAGGTGAATTTTCCTGAGTATATAGAGGGAGTTGTTGTTTTTTAGTAAGCATCGATGGTTGAGCAGAGCTCCCAGTTGTAAAGTTTTAATGAAGCACTATTATTCTAGTTATGCATGAACTTCTGAGACTTCTTGTCTGATGAATGCTAGTTTCTTTCATGTCTCTGTTTACACTGTGTTAGAACAACTCAGAATTGGAGGATCCAGTCGAGTTGTAGCTGTTATAGGACGATGTAGTTTGGATCACTATAACAGTTACGTTGTTTCTAATCAGTTCTTGTGATTTCCCCAGCGCTGAACGACTTGGAATTGGAGGGTCCAGTCAAGTCCCCTTTCGGTTTCTTGAGACCCTGAACTAAGAGGATCTTGTATTCAGAGTCTTTCCTCTGCAAACCGCTGGAAGCCTATTGCCTAAAGTTGTTTGCTCATCTTTATTACCAAGTATTCCACCTACTCATCTTTTAATCGACCCACTGGCTGAAGTTAGATCAAGAACTCCTTCGTCCCATACATGCTAGACTCAGTCCCTGAGTTAGAGTGATATTTCCTCGAGTCTTTATCTCCATTCGGTCATCCCTCTATAAACAAATCGTAACATTAAACTGATGGGTGTCAGGCTCTGCTCCTGCAAGCAATCCAGGAGTGACTTCCGACGCTAACATTTCTGGCGCTGTTGCCGGGGACGAAGTTGAAAATTTTCCCTGGGATTGAACGACATTGAGCCTCTGATTCTGAAGGTGCATCAGGTATCAGAGCCTTTGAAGATTTCTACTGTGCACTTGGTGACTCCATTGTGACGACTCCACTGGAGCGAACTCGCTGCTTTAGTTTTGGCTTCCAGAGGCAGACATACGCGGTCACATCCATAGCTGCCCCTAGCTACACTTGTAGTTGATCCAGAGGTGATTTTCAGAAAAGGAAAGGCCTCTGAAGGAGAAACTACCACCGTTGAACCTGGTAATCCATTATCTCCTTCTGTGGAAACTCAATTTTCTTCTCCTCAACTTCCCAGTAGACCGTTTTCTGAAGTTTCCCATTTCCTAAATTTCAGGAGTGTTCCTGCTGAGTTTTCCTCTCCCAGTCTGGGACCGGAGGGTCAATACCTTGTCACTCCCCTCTCCCCTGAAGCTGTACCCTGGCGAAGACCCAGGATCATAGAAGATTTCCCCACTCCTGCACAAAGAGGAGCACCCGCTGACTTGAGCTCGTTAGCCTTTTCCTCAAATCCTCTCTTGTTTCCCACTCCACTTTGGGACTCATTCCCAGTAGCCCCTTCGCGAACTCCTTCTCCTCCAAGCTCTCCTCCACCTAATATTCCTATGGTTGGTGCTAATCCCCCTCCGAATAGAATGGATGCCATAGTCACTACCAGATATGCTCCCTTAATCCTACCTCATCCTGTGAATCCTCTTCTTGCTAGGGATTACTTGAAATACATGCCCAAGTTCACTGGGGAAGGAGACATAACTACCGAAGAGCACCTGGCTGCTTTCTACAGTTATGCAGACAACCTCAACATCGAAAATGAAGATGTCTGGATGAGAGTCTTCATCCAGAGCCTGGATGGTGAAGTGAGGAAGTGGTTTAGAGGATTGGCTCTAGGATCTATTGCTGGGATTGAAGCTCTAGATAGTGCTTTCTTGAGGCAGTGGGGAGATAGGAAGGATTTCATGTATTACATGACAGAGTTCGGGTCTTTGAAGAAAATGGATGGAGAGTCTGTATCTGACTTCTCCAAAAGATTCAATAAGATGTATAATAAAATCCCTGCCGAGATAAAGCCTTCAGAAGCCTCTGCCAAAATTTCTTATGCTAGTGCATTTGGCCCCGATTTCTGCCTGTTATTGAGGGAAAGAAGAGCCACCTCCTTGGCTCAGATGCAAGATGTGGCCATAGAAGTGGAATCTAATGTATTAGCAGCTGACAGACTGAGGATCAAGGCCGATGCAGACAGCAGAAAGGGAAGAGAAGAAGCCTCAACTTCCGACCCATCGGTGCCCCACCCTCAAGTAGACGAACTGATCAAGATGGTGAAGTCTCTGTCTGCGGAGATGGAGAAAATAAGGGTGGAAGGGAGGCAAGCATACAAAGGCCCCCAAAACACCGAAAAGGGAGGAGGTTTCAGGAGGCCAAATAATTTTACTCCCAGGAATGTGTAAAGAGAGAAGGGAAGAGACAGAGAAGACCAGAAGATTCAGGCCCCTTTTCAAAACAATTTTGTGACCGAGGGGGGAGAAGAGGAAGCAGATGAATTGGGTCTTGAAATCCATTGCTTCGGGGACACTCCTCCTTTTCCTCATCTCACTCAATCAGCCTACGAGGAGTCTCTCATGGACAGTCAGCTGAATGAAATAAGCAGGGAGACAAGGCTAGTGGCGGCCGAGGCAGGTATAACCTGAGGTCCGACAAAAAGACAACAACACCTGATATTCCCGAGCAGTCCACTAGAGCAGAGAAACCTGCTAATGAAGTAGCGGATGGTCACAGAGGTAAGAAGACTCAACCCCTCTCTCCCATTTTCCAGCATCATGCCCCTGAAATAAGAGAGATTCAAAAGCTTGCATCTTCCTTTAATTTTGAGCATGAGATTTAGAAGATCAGAATCCCTGTGCCCCTCACTGAGCTAATTAAACATGAAGAATTTAAAAAACGCTTCTCTGAGATTTTACAGTCTGAAGCCTCATGCCTTCCCACAGACTCCATAAACCTCCAAGACGAAAAGCCAATAGTTGTCCTGGGTCCCATGGTAGAAGATAGAGATGATTCATCCCCTCCCTTCTACACATCCCTGAACATACATAATAAAGTGCTGCACAACTGCTTGATGGATTTAGGTGCTTCTCACAACCTCATGCCCAAAACCGTCATGGAAGAGTTGGGATTAGAAGTCACCCGAGCTTATCATGACCTCTATTCCTTTGACTCTAGAAAGGTTCAGTGTCTAGGAGTCATCAAAGACCTGGTCGTCACCTTGTTTCAGCTGCCCATGAAAAGTGTGGTCATGGATATTATAGTGGCCTATGTCCCCCCCAAGTTCGGTATGTTGTTATCGAGATCTTGGATAAAAAGACTGGGGGGAACCTTGTAGATGGACCTCACATATGCTACTATCCTAGTGTTTGGAGGAGAGCATAGAAGACTATACAGGGAAGCCCAATTGGCCTATATAATCAGTGACGAGGCTAACCCTACCAACCATCCCATTTTCGCCTTAGACACTGATTTAGGTTCCAGTGTGCTTCAACTCACCCATGCTCCCGAACCTCCTCTTAGACTCAGAAAGCAGCCCACCATTTCTCCTAAGCTTCCTCCCTCCATCACCCCCATCTGGAAAATGTTCTTTGATGGAGCCTTTTCCAGGGAAGGTGCTGGAGCTGGGGTGGTTTTTGTGTCACCTGCTCAAGAAACCATATCTCTGTCATACAAATTAGAATTTGAGGCTACTAACAATGTGGCAGAGTATGAAGCGCTTGTTCTGGGATTAAGAGTCGCGAGGGAAATGGGAATACAGGAGGTAGCAGTGTTCAAAGATGCAAAGTTGGTGGTCCAACAGATTAGAAACGCCTATCGGGCTAAGCATCCTTGACTCAGGAGTTATAGAAAGGAGGTATGGGACCTAATTGACAGTTTCTTCTCAGCGTTCAACATTTCTTTCATCCCAAGAGAAGAAAACACAGTGGTAGATTCCTTGGCTACATCAGCAAGCATTTTCAAGGTACCCTTGCCACCCAAACTGAGGTATGATGTAGAAGTAAAATACAGGCCCTCCATACTTGAAAATGTCAAGCATTGGAAGGTGTTTGAGGATGATCTTGAAATCAAGAAATTCTTGGAGACTATCGAAGAGTTTTCAGAGCTGCATATCGATCAAGATTCCGTCTCTGAGGAAGGGTTTAATGGGGGTGAGTTGCTGAGTAAAATAGCGAAGCATGACATTATTCAGCTGCCTAGAAATCACATTCCAAGGGGACTAGTCCCATTAGAAAGATTGTTCGATGGGAATGATGTGCCAATAAAGGGAAGTGTTTCGGGTGATGATGCTGACACAGTCGAGTGCAACATTGGCACACCAGAAGAGCCTAAGTTTGTCAAGATGTCAAGGAGTTTGACCAAGGAGCAGAGGATTGAATATACCAAGTTGCTGAGAGAGTTTGTTGATGTGTTTGCATGGACCTACAAAGACCTTAAGACGTATGACACATCATTCATTGAGCACAAAATCCTGATGAAAGAAGAAGCTAAACCATTCAGACAGAAGCTGAGACGGATAAATCCATGTTGCTACCTGTCATGGAGAAAGAAGTGAAGAAATTGTTAGATGCTCGAATCATTGTCCCATTGAGGTATTCTGAGTGGGTGGCCAATTTGGTTCCAGTAAGAAAGAAAAGTGGAGAAATCAGATTCTGTGTTGATTTCAGGAAGTTGAACAGAAGCTCAAGAAAAGACAATTATCCCCTGCCCAACATGGAACACATATTGCAGAAGGTCACTGGTGCATCTAGAATATCCATGATTGATGGCTTCTCTGGGTACAATTAGATATCAGTAATGCCTGAAGACAGAGAAAAAACAGCCTTCACCACTCCTTGGCGCACATTCATGTATGCCAAAATGCCTTTTGGATTGATGAATGCAGGGGCAACATTTCAACGAGCTATGGATATAGCCTTCATTGGGGAGAAAGATCAATTTGTAGTGATCTATTTAGATGACATCACAGTCTTCTCCAGGTCAGACAAGGAGCACTACTGCCACTTGAGAAAGGTTTTCATGAAGTGTCGGAAGTATGGCTTATCCTTAAGCCCCAAGAAATCCTTGTTTGCTATGAAGGAGGGGAAGCTGTTAGGCCATATAGTATCAACAGAAGGGGTGAGAGTTGATCCTAGTAGGGTAGAGGCAATTCAGACCCTATCATTTCCCAGATCTAAGAAGGAAGTTCAGGCCTTTTTGGGAAAGAAAAATTTTCTGAGGAGATTCGTCTCAAATTTTGCTGAATTGGTGAAACATATCATAGCCATGCTCAGGAAGGGAAATGAAGTAAAGTGGACTGCTGAACCCAGGGAATCTTTTATTCAAATAAAGAAAGCATTGACTGAGGCGCCTGTGCTGATCAGTCCTGATTATTCCAAAGATTTCCTGATTTTTTCTTTTTCTTCCTATGATATAGTAGCAGCGGTCTTGTTGCAGAAAAATGAGGAAGGATGAGAGCAGCCCATTGCCTTCTTCAGCAAGGCATTGCGAGATGCAGAAGTCCGATATGAGATCATGGAAAAATAGGCTTATACATTGGTGAAAGCTCTCAAAGCTTTCAGAGTCTATGTCTTGCACTCGAAAATCACTGCATACATTCCTTCGGCCTCTGTGAAAGACATTCTCATACAACCTGACATAGACGGAAGAAGAGGTAAGTGGATTGCCAAGATCCTAGAATTTGATCTTGAGATTAAGCCCACCAAGTTGATAAAGGGGCAGGGTTTGGCCAAGTTTCTGGCTAAATCTAATTGCAAAGCCTTAGGGATTAGCTTCATCAATAAGCAAGATGAGTCATCCAACAAGAATTTTCAGGGTGCCTTGTCCCTAGCAACATGCTCCTGGTACAAGGATATCTTGTACTTTTTGCAAGAATTGAAGCCCCTCGATGGAATGGAAAAAAGCAAAGTTAGGGCTCTAAAGCTCAAGGCGGTCAGGTATTTCCTCATTGACCAAACCTTGTACTGGAAAGACCCTCTAGGGGTATTTCTAAGATGCCTGGACCCACAGGAGGCCCAGAAGGTTATGTTTGATTTTCATAGCGGCCTTTGTGGAGGCCATCATTTCTAGAAGACCATAGCCCACAAGATACTCTGAGCTGGGTATTATTGGCCCACTTTGTTCCCCGATGTTTGCAGGGAGATCAAAGCCTGCACCAAATGTCAAAAGTTCTCAGGAAAGCAACAACTCAAATCACTGCCATTGAAACCCATAGTAGCTTCGACACCTTTTCAGCAGTGGGGGTTGGACTTCATCAGAGAGATTCATCCTCCCTCAAGTGGTCAGCACAGATGGATCCTGACTGCAACAGATTATTTCACCAAGTGGATAGAAGCTGTCCCCACCAGAAGCGCATCACACAAAGTAATTATCAGCTTCCTGGAGGATATCATAGCCCGATTTGGCTGTCCCAGTAGAATCGTCACCGATAATGCTGCTTCTTTCAAATCTGAACCTCTAATTAAGTTCTGCGAGCAGTTCCAGATCTCGCTAATTCACTCCACCCCCTATTATCCCCAGGGCAATGGTTTAGCAGAATCCTCAAACAAAAGCCTGATAAAGATCATCAAAAGATTGTTAGAGGATAACAAAAGAGCTTGGGATTCAAAGTTGAAGTTTTCTCTGTGGGCCGATCGTGTCGCAACGAAGAAGTCTCTGTGCACTTCACCGTTTCAAATAGTCTACGGAGCAGAGGCGGTTTTCCCTACTCAGCTCGCCTTACTTGTGGCAAAGTTCTTTCATGACTACGAGGGAGAACCAGATCATATGATCAGAAGAATTCATTAGATAGTGGAAGTGCAGCAGATCAAAGAACAAGTGAGAGACGCGGCTTATAGTCATCAGCAGAAGATCAAGTAGGCTTTTGACAGAAAAGTCAAGAAAAAGGAGTTTGAGATTGGGGATTTGGTATTCAAGTGGGACGCACCCAGACAGGATAAAGGCAAGCACAACAAGTTCGACGCCCTCTGGATCGGCGCCTTTAAAATCTCTGAGATTTTCTCCAACAACACATATGGGTTGCAGGATCTGGAGGGTGAAGAGGTCTTCAACAGCCCAATGAATGGGCATTTTCTGAAAAAATATTTTATTTGAGGCTTAGATGGCTCCTCTGTTTGTAAATATCGTCTTTTAGTTTCTTTGTTTAGTTTCTTTTTGCATGTTTTCGGCCTAATAGGTGACTCCATAGCCCAATAGCAAGGCATTGAAGCTGCAGAATGAGTTCTTAGAGCATCACAGGGACGACTCTATCCCCCATGGAGCCTAATGTTAGCGATAATTCTTGTCATGGGTTCGAGAGCATTCGGGTCTGTAAGTTTCACGAAATACTTAAGCGCAGCACGGGAGAATCCTTGTTTTTTCTAAGTAGCAAGGGCCGTTGATCACGATCAATTGATGCATGGGTTCATTTCTTGAACTTGGGGTACGTGAGTTCGGAGGGCGGACCATATCCTTTGGTTGCGCGAGATCGCGAGTCACGAGAATTGCGGAAAGGAAAAGAGCCATCACCTCTCAAGATTTCACTAAAGGAGAGTGCCTAGGTTCGACACTCCAACTCGCGAGGTCACGAGTTGCGAGAGGCACCAGCACTTAAGCCTTAGCCGATGGTTACGTGCGGAAGGCACCGGCGGTAAAAAGAGCCCACAGTATTGCCGAGAAGATCAGAATCGTCCATCAAAGAGGGACACGTGGTGCGCGATTAGGCTACTCGCCTCCTCGCCCCTCGCAGCTTTGAAGATCGAGGACCAGCCTCCTCCCAGCCGCGAGACGCGAAGTGCCGAAGGCATCCAGGACTCGGGCCCACCATCTTACCGAGGTGATCAGAACCGTCCATCAAAGAGGGACACGTGGTGCGTGATTAGGCTACTCGCCTCCTCGCCCCTCGCAGCTTTGAAGATCGAGGACCGACCTCCTCTCAGCCGTGAGACGCGAAGTGCCGAAGGCATCCAGGACTCGGGCCCACCATCTTGCCGAGGTGATCAAAACCGTCCATCAAAGAGGGACACGTGGTGCGCAATTAGGCTACTCGCCTCCTCGCCCCTCGCAGCTTTGAAGATCGAGGACCAGCCTCCTCCCAGCCGCGAGACGTGAAGTGCTGAGAAGATCTCAACCGTCCATCCAGAGGGACACGTGGTGCGCGATTAGGCTCCTCACCTTTTCGCCCATCGCGACTTTGAAACATAAGGATTAACTCTTTCCATTCGCGAATGCCGAAAGCGCTTTGGGAATAAGCATGGGGTCACAGCCCATAATCACTTGGGGAAGAAAGGAACTGTGCTAAAAGGGTCTAAAGGCGCCAAGTCCAGTCGTCGAAAGAATCGTCTCAATCTCCAGGTACCATCCGATATGATCCCTCTCCCGGCCTTCGCTTGGAATAAATAAAGGCAAGAAGGAGTGGGTGAAACCTCTTCTCATGCATTAAGTATCAGGTATGGAAGGTCTGGCCAACGGTCCGCTCGAGAAGGTCCTGTGTACCCAGTTCTTCAAAGACGCCATGCCAAAGTCTTCAACTCGACAGAGAAGTCTGCGCACGTTAGCCCAATACTTAATGGCTCAACTACCCTCCTTATAGGAGCCATGCGCAGTTAAGGTGGTGCTTGAAGAAGGATTTCGGTATGAGTTTGACTGAAAAGACATCGAACCTTGGATGACTGGGTGGGCCTCTATGAGGTGAATTTTCCTGAGTATATAGAGGGAGTTGTTGTTTTTTTGTAAGCATCGATGGTTGAGCAGAGCTCTCGATTGTAAAGTTTTAATGAAGCATTGTTATTCTAGTTATGCATGAACTTCTGAGACTTCTTGTCTGATGAATGCTAGTTTCTTTCACGTCTCTGTTTACACTGTGTTAGAACAACTCGGAATTGGAGGATCCAGTCGAGTTGTAGCTGTTATAGGATGATGTAGTTTGGATCATTGTAACAGTTATGTTGTTTCTAATCAGTTCTTGTGATTTCCCCAGCGCTGAATGACTTGGAATTGGAGGGTCCAGTCAAGTCCCCTTTCAGTTTCTTGAGACCCTGAACCAAGAGGATCTTGTATTCAGAGTCTTTCCTCTGCAAACTGCTGGAAGTCTGTTGCCTAAAGTTGTTTGCTCATCTTTCTTACCAAGTCTTCCACCTGCTCATCTTTCAATCGACCCACTGGCTGAAGTTAGATCAAGACCTCCTTCGTCCCATACATGCTAGACTCAGTCCCTGAGTTAGAGTGATATT
>CBVK0100469090.1:2055-25627 GCA_900067695.1 Picea abies | reverse complement strand
ATATTTCCTCGAGTCTTTATCTCCATTCGGTCATCCCTCTATAAACAAATTGTGACATTAAACTAATGGGTGTCAGGCTTTGCTCCTGCAAGCAATCCAGGAGTGACTTCCGACACTAACAGGATTATGTAAAAATATGAAAGTCCACAAGTTTATCCAGAAATTGTCTCATCTACCAGATAGTAAATCTATAAGTGAAAAATATGGACTATATCTGGCTGACTCTATCAAGTGGAGAAACAAAGCAAATAAGCACCAGCACAATATGAAGACAACGAAAGATAGATGGAATCCAGCCAGAAAATCCAGGTATACACAAAGAACTCACTACTTTAATCCAAAAGATATAAAACTAAAAACACATTCTACTCAAGAAAGACAGAAAGTACAATGCTGGCTATGTGGTAAATCTGGACACATTGCAAGCTCATGCCCAGAGGGAAAAGCTTCAAGAAAATCCAAAGGGAAAATATCTGAAAAAAGGGCCAGAGAAGCATAGCAAAAGGCTGGCATAGAAATTGAGCAACAATTAACAAATAGAACACAATGTAACAGGTGTGGAGCAAATGATCATACCACAAACCAATGTCCTCACCATCCTTTTGTCAAAAGAGAAGAAGTTCATCTTCTCCATGAAGGTTGTTGTTCAGAATCAACAAACACTTCAGAATTTGAGTATGCTTCATCCGATGAAGAAATTTTCATGGCTCATCATTGCCATTACAATGATCCTAACTATTGTTTATGTGAAAATTATTCTAGTTCCGATTCAACATCAGACTCTCCCAAGCACAGAGAAAAAATAAAAGTATGTATGTGGCAAGACACAAGTGATCACGATGCTCAAATGCTAGCACAGATCAAATCTTTACCAGAAGGGGAAATGAAAAAAGGCCTTCTAGAATCCTTTTTAAAAACAATGGCCTCCGAACAGAAACAAAAGGATCCAAGAGTTTCTTCTTCAACAGATACAAAGCCTTTATTTTTAGATACTTCATTTGAAAGAAATACCAAGTCTTTTATCAAGCATAATAAGGAGACCAAGCTCCAACATCCTTCTTTGACTGATTTAGCTAAAGAAGTATTTTATCTAAAGAAAGAAGTTGCAGGGCTTCGCCTCAAGCTTAATCAATACGAAGAAACTTCTAAAGATTCATATAAAGTTGATTCTTGGGCTCGCCAAGAAATAAAAGCTCTAAAAGAACAAGTGACATCATCTCCTCCTCCACTTGAAGATGTGGCCAATGAATAAGAAAATAATCTACACATTGCCAGACATAATCCCAACCATTTACAAGGGTTAAATGCTATGAAAATATTGACTATCCAATACCAGAAATACCATGTTGAAATCATTATAGAAATTGAAGAAGAAATCTTCTTCCTCAATGCTCTGTTAGATACTGGTTCTGACATGAATTTACTCAATCAAGATTTGATCCCTTCTAAATACTAGCTCCCTAGTAAATATTTTGCTGTAGGTCTGGGAAATGTTTCTACCAATATTAGCTTTGAAGTTCCTAAGGCATTAATATGGTTTGACCAATGTTCCCTTGGTATGAAATTCTTCCTTGTTGATCTTCCTGTAGATTGTGTCCTAGGAACTCTTTTTCTTGTAGTTGTTGAACCACATGGGTCAGCAAGAACAACCTTAGGTCATCCAACCTATTATCTCACCATCCCTAGCCTTATAAGCAATGGTCCTCCTGTCAAAAAAATACTTCCATTCATTTCAAAACCACAGATGAATACTATCTTTTGCCCAACCACAAGTCTTATCATTATAGAAACCTGGGATGATTTGAATAATAGACCAACAACAATGCATATTACTAATAACCTTGGATGGACAAAATATCATCAAAATTGGGCACCACACTGGGAATTGCGTTGGTCTGAAGGGATTGAGTTTGGGCTTCCAAGATTCTCTTCCAATACTAGCATACATGTAATTCCACCTCAACATCTTATAGGAAGAATGCACCAGGCACTAGCCCTTGCAACCAGAGAAAAATTGGGAGATATAACCAGACTGCGCTCTACATTTAGGAGATGGTATTGTCAAAATCTATAGCAATGGCAGACTACACCAGACCATTCTTATTTTGTTATCAACCGAATGAGATCTCTACAGTCTTGGTCACAACAAGATCCTTCTCAAAGACTTTTTGAAATCAATTATCACCAATATAAGGCTATGTGGGACCACATGTGTTTATGGAGCGACAGATACATATATTATTACTGGATGATGAAATTTTCAAGTAATTTCAGAAATAACACTAATCCTGAACCAGAATGGCTTGAAGCATGGTGGAAAACGTTTGGTTTAAACTCAAGTGCCATTCATCCAGACATCATAGAAAATTGACAATTTGTCCACCAAGTAAATCTATCAGAGAATGTTCATCGTCTTGGCCAAATCTCCAATATTGGTTTCATGAACATGTTCATAGATGAAAAACATCATTGGGTTATCAGAATCAAATATGTCATTCAACAAGAAGAAGATAGAAATGAAGACCCAAATATGTACTGTGAGGTTTTTACACAACATTGGGATCCATATCGTTTTAACCATTTTCATGATCAGCCTGTTGAATAAAGGTTATTAGTGGGACCTGTCCACTATCATGTTTTATCGGCCGACAGTGGTGTCAGTCGATTTCCGTGGGCTCACGATACGAACTCCACTTTGTACAAACTCTTGATAATATATAATGTTTGCATTTTGATCTAGATGGTCTCACAACGTATGTCATGACGACGTGGGTAGTGATCCATAATTATTATAAACATATCATATATATAAATCTCTACGTTCTTTTATGTGTAAGTGCTCCCCTCATCAATACAAAAGGGCGTTAAGGGCACTGAATAATAATAATATATATTGTTTGTGTTTGGATCAATAAGCGTATATGATAGACAACCTGAGTGGGCCTAATGGTTAAGAACATGTGTTTCAAATCCAGAGGGGGGTAGGGTATGTATACCTTCATAGACTTTATGACCTTAAAAATAGATTATTCTTATTATTATTATTATTATAAATGGTAATGATTTATTATTATTGAGAATAGTTTAATTGATTTTATTTTATAATTTTATGACAGTGGTTTATTATTATTGAGAATGATTTAATGAATTTACTTTTTAAGATTGATTTTTTTTTTCAACTTTTATGATAATAATGATGTATTATTATTAGGCATAGTTTAATGGTTTTACTCTTATTTAAATTTTTTTTTATAGGAGTAGAATCAATCAAATTATGATTAGAAATGTAGATATATAATCAAAATATTAATGCAACACTTTTTTATTTTTATTATAATTTTATTATTATTATTATTATTATTATTTTATTTTTTTACATAAAATCAATCAATTATGAATATATAATTAAAATATATTTAATAATTATATAATTAAAATATATTTGATAAGTATAAAGAATAGTTTATTTTTTATTTTTAATTTATATATAAATAAAATTAATAAAATTAAAATTATTGTGAATATACTATTAAAATAAATTTAGAAATTAATATTTATATAATTAAAATTAATTATATTACAACTAAAATAAAAAATATATAACCAAAATAAATAAAAAAGTAAAATGTTAAATAATTTCTTATTATAAACATATAATATTTAAATCTCTAATGTTTGAGTGCTACCTTTATCAATATAAAAGGGATTAAAAAACATGGGGTCAAGCACTAGACAAATTTGCTATATATAATAACTTAGAAATTGAATACTCCTTACAATGAGTATAAGATAAAAATAGTTCAAAATGAACTATTCAATTAACTTTATGGAAATTAGTGCTATATATAATAACTTAGAATAATTTAGAAATTGAATACTCCTTACAATGGGTATAAGATAAAAATGGTTCAAAATGAATTATTCAATTAACTCTATGGAATTTGGATAAGGGTATAGGATAAAAATGGTTCAAAATGGACCATTCAATCGACTAGATTGCCATGTATAATACTTTGGAAATTGAATACCCTTACAATGAACATAGGATAAAAATGGTTAAAATGGACCATTTAATGGACTGGATTTAAAATACTAAGATTTTATCTTATCATATAGATTATTAAAAGATTCTAAATGAACCATTCAATTGACTAGATTGCCATGTATAATACTTTAAAAATTGAATACCCTTACAATGAACATAGGATAAAAATGGTTAAAATGAACCATTCAATGGACTGGATTTAAAATTCTAAGATTTTATCTTATCATATAGATTATTAAAAGATTCTAAATGCACTATAATACATTCTTCTCTTTATATAGTGGAAGGACTCTTTATGGTAATCCATATCTATCATGCATAGAAAGAGATGGAATCCCTCCCAATGCAACCTTTTTTCAAGTTTTCTCATTTTAAAAAAGAAGTTTTCATCTAAGGAGTCTTTATCCCTCTCTACTCACCATTAACCATAAGAAATAATTTATATGCATACACACATTGGTGAATTCTCAGAATGGTTGAAAGTTGTAGTTTATAAATAAGAGTTCACAAAGTCAACTCCTTATACATTTATTAAAGAGTAACTATGACATAACCAAGGCTCAAAACTGATGTAATTCTGTAATATTTTATAAAAGTGATGTAATTCTGTGATATTTTATCGTTTGCAGCTGCTTTAGTTCAAAAGCGAACAATGCTTAAATTGTTTATCGATGACAGATCGTACATGGTGTGTGGTGGACATTTCAGAAAGTGGATGGCCGGCCCTAAATTTCGTACTCCCTGCCCAGTCCAGTCAAGTCCGTGCGTATTAAAGCCAAAGCTTAAGAGGAATCTTCCAGATAGAGGAAAACAACAATTGTGGGCAACGAGATTACTGCACCTCCAAAGGATATATAATTGGCAACGAGATTACGCTTATATAATTTGGTTACCATGAAACATTCCAAATTGACTGAGTGACCAGCATTATCGTCTTTGAAATCTGAGATGAAGAGTATGTCCACATCGCATCAAATTGGAAAAGTTTGAGATGGAGAGTATGTACAAATGACGCCAGATTGCAATTAGAAATGGATTCAGAGTTTGTTTCCGTTCACTTGTTTGGCTATTTATCCAACATGAATGCGATATTTTTTTAAATAATGGAGACCCGCTTTTGAAGTTCAAAATCGTTTGAAGGGCCAATGTGGCTTTTCGTTTTTTTTTTGTGGTTTTATTTCTACTTCACATGATTTTTTTAATATTTGCTTCATATTAAACCATTGATTTTTCAATATTTGCTTCATATGAATCCATTAATTGATTTTTTCAATATTTGCTTTATATGAATCCATTAATTTGGTCACTTTGTGATTCATAAACTTCCATTAATTTGGTAAAAAAAAATTCATAAACCTTTGGTTTTAAAGGTTGATCAGTTTTTTTTTTCAATTTTTTCAGGTATCATTTTTATAATTTTATTGAATATTTGCTTAATATGAATGGAATGGAACATGGAGTATCCTGCGGCTATAACTATAATTCTGCCTCTAGTAGCAGGCTCGGTGTTGGTGATTTTATTTTTCAAGATGAAGTGGAGGAGTCATAACTAGTATCCACCGGTAGCTGCCACAATGGTGGATCATGGATCACATGCCACAATGGTGGATCATATCCTCAGCAGTGTTAATGCACTCAAACTATCTAAAATTTTACTCAAAGCTTATCGAACAAACCAGACAGCAGAGATGCAGGCATGCAATAGTTATAATTGTTATTTCATTTTTTTTTTTGGCAAATAATTCTTTTCACGTAGAATTTGAGGTATTGTTTTCCCTTGTTCATCTCGTATAGCGCAGAATAATACTAGTGATTGACAGGAACAATTCTCTTTCTAATTCCAGGCTCTGTTTATGAGAACAACAATGGATGCAATATGCAAATTGGGCTTTGGAATAGAAGTGAACAGCTTATCAAATACCAACGCTGGACCGGAGGTGTCTTTTACAAAAGCTTTTGAAACTGGAATGACATCATTTTGACCTTGTTTGGAAGATAAAAGGATACTTCAATATAGGATCCTAGGTCACCATAAAGGAAATCAAAACAGTGGATGGTTTTGTTTACAAAGCCATTGAGACAGAAGACATGAAATCCCTCTCCAACACAACCATGTAAGACAAAACTCACAATTAATCAAATTCTTAATTGCTTTTTTCACATTTCCACTCAGTGCTGGTACTTATCTCCTTGTTCAAAAATATTTACAGGAAAAGCCAGATCTACTGTCTCGCTTTATGGCAGCAACTGAGAAAAATCCAGAGAACGCGCTGACTGTATTAGAACCAACGGGAACGGAGAATATGAACAGAGAATATAAAAGGGTTGTAATTATGGTTGTTGTCATCCTTAAGTGGGTGTGTGTATGGTAGATATGGTAATCTCCACAGAAATGTAAATTTAGAGAAAAAGTTAATATTGAAAATATTGAAGTAAATTTATAATTTTAAATAAGTTTGCTAATCATTTGAACGTGGCAATGGCAATTAGATAGTCACAATTTTTTAATTATATTAAGTAAATATTAAAAAGTAAACAGGTTAAAGGAAGCAAAAAAAAATGCAAAAAAATTATGAACATGAAATTTTATTCATGAATTAAAAATAATCATACTATTGAAATTTATGATTAAAAAATGATTAAATATGTCAATTTTCAATAGATGTAAGCTTTTGAAAGTAATCATAAAACAATGTTATGTAATTAATATATTAAAATATTTTAATAAGTAAAATATATTTTTCTAATTATTAAAGTAATAAATTGTCAATTTAATATAAAAATTAATAAAAACTTACTATACATAAGATTAATGAACTAAACATATTAGTTAATTAACTTTATGTAGATCCCGATTGTGCTGCATATGCACAAGTGACAAAGTATGAAGAGGTTTATTGAAGATGAAATTTGGCATTTGAAATACAAACTTGAGTTAAGATCCAGATCATATGAAATGTTTATTGCAGAAGAAATTCTGCATAATACCATGGGTTAAGATCAGATCATGTATATTGTATTCAGGGAATTTCATATAAGATTTTCTTGAAGAAGAAATGCTGAGCAAAAATTCCATTTTCAATAAACATCTTCATATGAATTTCCCTAAAAAACATACACACATCATCTGACCTTAAACCAAGTTTGTATTTTCAATGCAGAATTTCATCTTCAATAAACATCTTCATATGACATTTCCTGAAACAGAGATACATATGCTTTGACCTTTAACTCAAGTTTGTATTTTAAATAACTTTGTATTTTAAATATTTAGGGAATACTAAAAACCACATAATTATTCGATGAGGAGCATTTATCATTTATATAGCTTTTTGTTTTAATAAAATTGATTTTTTTTTATAGGAACTATGTTAGAATTCAGAGTGTCACTTCTAATGGAAATTTTCTTCTTGAAAATTTCAATTTTCTATCAATTTTAATTATAGGACAATTTGGATAATAGTTTTCCAAAAAAAATCCATATAAATAAAAGTTTAATTGGCAAAAAAAAACCAGAGTTAACAGAAATTAAAAAGATTTGAATATCCCATAGTTGAAGCCATTATTCATCATCCATCCAAATATATATATCATCAAGATACAATATATACCTGCAATAAAATAATAAAAACAATAAGATGAGATTGAAATATACATCCTTAAATCTACATACTTATAAATCTAATAATATATATCCCAATCTATACAACATTTATCACTTTACTATACTATAAAATATAACATTTAATAATCACATATCCTCTCACCTTCAAGTTTTTACCTCAAATGAATATCCTCCTCTCACCTTCAAGTTTTTACCTCAAATGAATATCCTCTCACCTTCAAGTCAAGTTTGTACCTCAAATGAATATAAGATTAAGAAAACAACAATTATTCACCATTTATCCATATAGAATACAATGCGTCCAGACTCTGTAAGTCCAATCTGTAATTTAAGTGACATATTAATTATAATAAACAGAAAATTATTCACAATCAGTACATCTACAATAACTTCATCACGGGTTTGTCAATCCCCTCTTTATTTCCTGAACAAATTTTTCCATGCTATTGTAAGAAGATCCTCCTTGACGCACTGCCTTCATCGACGCGTCTCTCAACTCGCCAACTGTCTTTCTCATTTGCTGCCCTTCCTCGCCTCTCATCAATCTCCTCACTAGGTCTTCCACATCTTCTCTCTTCACATCTTCACTCATTGCCACTCCAATCTTCCAAACTTCACTAACGAATCTCCTGTTAGTCGGTTGCTCAGCAAGAAAGGGCCGCGATATCATGGGCACACCAGCGCAGATGCTCTCCAGCGTAGAGTTCCATCCGCTATGAGTCAGAAAGCCTCCCACTGAAGGATGTGAGAGCACTTTCATCTGAGGCGCCCACTTCACCAAGAAACTTCTGTCTTTCACCCTCTCCAGAAACTCAGCAGGCAGCACATCAGGCTGGCCATCAATCAAACCCGGACGAATAACCCACAGGAAGGGTTGCTTGCTCGCCTCCAGACCCCACGCGATCTCTAAGAGCTCCTCGCGAGACATAACAGTTATACTCCCAAAGGAAACATAAATAACTGAAGATGGATCCTGACAGTCCAACCATTTCACACAGCTTGTTTCTTCAGTCCACATACTTGCAGAGATATCAGATATTGTATCATTTCCAGATTCTGAAAGTAGACCTAGTGGGCCTATCGTATACAAGGGGGGAAGCCTGTCCCTGAGTGCATCAATTACAGGACGGTCGAGGTCCTCAAAGGTATTAAGTAATATCAAATCAGCTTCCAGAGCGGCCTGCCCTTCACTTTTCACAAACTCCAACATGTTCATGCTTTGCAAGGAGAAGGGCAGATCTTTGATGAGCAAGTGGGGCAATCCAGGAATGCAGGAGATTATTTGTTCCATGTATCCATTTGTTAAACACCTCTCATCTGCATCACAATACAATACAATACCATACCGTATAGAGCAAGTAAGCAAGTTGTATTTGAAATGAGGAAAGTACAGGGAGTTGGTACCGGAAAACTGCAGTACGAAGACGATAGAAGAAGTTATAGTGTTTATACCTTCGAGAGGAATATAACCTTTCTCAACTAGAAGAGGGGCGAAGAAATAAGTAGAGAAGCCGCAGGCACTGTGCGTCCAGAAAGATACTCTCGGAACTCCCAGCTTTCTCGCCGTTTTCTGCGGAAACGAAACATGCCCGTCGGAGACAATACATGTTACTGGCGGAACACCGTCTGGTTGTGAATGCTTCAACTTGTCCATCAGCTTGTCGAAATACAGAAGGCCGTTATCAGTGAAGGACCGACATAGCTCGGCTAGTTTGGAGGTCCGGCCATGTTCCGGAGGCAGGCCGTCTGGAAACGTCTCAAATCTAAAGTCCGGTGGAGATTTAACAGATTCTACCGATCCGGATCTGCCGATGCGGTCTTGTACATATTGGGTATTAACGAAGGTGATATAGAAGCCGCGATGATACAAGATCTGGGCCAGCTGCATCATAGCGTTAATGGGACCCTGAGCAGGGAAAGGCAACATAACAGCATGAGGTCGTTTATTCAGTAGCGCCATGGTAATGCAGAGCAGCAGAGTCCCCGAATACGAAATGTAACAGGCAAGATGTAAGCGAAAAATGATGAGAAAGCCGAGCCGGACATAGCTATATCGAATCCCAACTTTCCTATATATTGTATGGAAGGGCATCCCACTAATACAGCAGGTGAGAAAACCTTTCCCCAAAGGGCTATGCCGATGTAACTCTGCCGTCTATTACTGCTTGTGAATAGTAATTATGAATATAAAATAAACTCAGGATTTGTCTTTTTATTTTTTGTCAATCTTTTCAATATCAGCTTTTGGGGTTGAGATTGAATCTCAATCTTATTCGAAAGATAAGTAGGGCTAATATATAATGTATGTCATGACGTAGTTGACATTGATCCATGATTATTATAAACATATAATATAATATTTAAATCGTTAATGCCTTTATGTGCGAATGCTCCCTTGATCGATAGAGAAGGGATCAAGGCACCATACTAACTAAGCCTACTATGGAGAATCAAAATTAAATAAAATGAATGTACAAGTGCAATAACTATCATAGCGGCTAACTTGCTGGTGAACTTTTTCCACCAGAAAATTGCTCAAATTTATATAAAGTATAAATTCCTTTACAAATCTGTCTGTCAGTTGTACCAACAAAGACAACACCCTCACAGATAGGTTCGCCAACATAAACCATAGTCCCCAAAGGGAAATACATACCAGCAGAAAGAACAAATGAGCGAGAGCCCAATCCAATCATACACAAAAGGCAAAAAATAGCAATCCAGCCCACCTCATTCAAATACATTAATTGAGGATATGGGACTCACTATCCCGCTATCCTTGTGGAAAATCGAGAGCCTGCCAACCACCTCGCTTAAAGCCCTCTTTGAGAGGGCATCCGCCTCACCATTGAAAGATCTGGGAATATGGTGAAATTTGACATCAGTGAAGGATCTTAGCAGCTCCATCGTTTTATCCTTCCAGCTATTGTTGTGGACTGTTTGGAGCTTGTATTTTTGGGAGATCTAGTCAATGATTATACGCGAATCACCAAAGACGTGGATGTGACTAAGAGACCAGCAGGAGGCGAGATAGAGAGAGGCCCATAAGCCCAGGAGCTCGGCCTTATTGTTGGTGCCTTCTCCGCAGTTTAAGAACCACATGGTAGTCCTATTCGGGTGGGTTTTGAAGAAACCCCCCCGCCCCACAGCAACCTCCACTGGACATCGCAGCGCCATCGAAAAAAGCCACCGTGTAGTCACTTAACAAGTTGATATCACATACAATGGGAGAAGGAGACTTTATCGATCGCTGTTTCCAATGGAAGGAGGCCAAGACTTTAAGAATCACTGCGTGTGAAGAAGGTGGGCAGGAATCAAATATTGCACGGTTCCGATCGGACCAAATCTGCCAACTAACGATAGCAGGTAAGGTCTTTGGCACAGATGAAATAGCCAGCCACCGAGAGTAGCTGTGCGAGAAGGATGTTCCACTCCAAGAAAGAGACAGCGAGAGTTGTGAAAACACGTGTCCAGACTGTCTGTGTATAGGAACAATGAACCAAAATATGGTGGATATTCTCAGGCGCACTGCAACAAAGGGGGAAAATTCCCGGCCCCTCCCATCTGTTAACATATATGATATAAATGATAATGATTTATTATTATTGGGAACAGTTTAATGATTTATTTTTATAATTTTAGGGCAGTGGTTTATTATTATTGAGAATAGTTTAATGAGTTTACTTTTTAAGAATATTTTTTTTCAACTTTTAATGATGTATTAGTTTAATGGTTTTACTATTTTAGATTTTTTTTTTAAAAATTTATAAGAGTAGAATCAATCAAAATATGATTAAATATGTAAATATATAATCAAAATATAAAGTGCAATACTTCATTATTATAGTATTATTATTATAAGGAGTATTTTAATTGTTACTTCTTTATTATTATTATGAGTATTTTAATTGTTTTATTTTTACATAAAATCAATTAATTATGAATATATAATTAAAATACAGTTGATAATTATAAAGAATTGTTTAATTTTTTTGAGATTTATATATGAATACTTAATCAAAATATAATTATAATTTTGAATATATAATCAAAATAAATTAAAAAATAAACTTTTATATAATTAACATCAATTATATTATCAACTAAAATCATAAATATATAACCAAAATTAATAAATAAATAAAATATTAAATAATTTCTTATTATAAACATATACTATTTAAATCAATAAATCCAAAAAACAAAATATTAAATAATTTCTTATTATAAACGTATACTATTTAAATCTCTAATGTTTGAATGCTACCTTCCTTTATCAATATAAAAGGGATTCGATGTCATATATAATACCCTTAGAAATTGAATACTCTTTATAGTGCTACCTTCTTTATCAATATAAAAGGATTCAATGTCATATATAATATCTTAGAAATTGAATACTTCTTACAATGAGTATAAGATAAAAATGATTCAAAATGAACTATTCAATTGGATAAGGGTATAGGATAAAAATGGTTCAAAATGGATCATTCAATAGATTAGATTGCTATGTATACTTTGGAAATTTAATACTCTTACAATGGGTATAGGATTAAAATAGTTCAAAATGGACCATAGTAACTGAATGGAAATTGGAAACTCTTACCAAGGGTATAAGATAAAAATGGTTTAAAATGAACCCTTACAATGGATATAGGATAAAAATTGTTCAAAATGGATCATTTAATCTACTGGATTTGATTTCAAATATTAAGATTTTATCTTATCATATTGGTAGATTATCAAAAGATTCTAATTGCACTCATAATACATCCTCTTCTTTGTGTAGTGGAATGACTTTTGTGGTACTCCATATCTATCATGCATAGAAATGGATGGAATCAATTGAAGTGTAAACTTTTTTTCAAGTTTTCTCAATTTTAAAAAAGTTTTCATCTAGTGAGTTTTGATCTCTCTACTCATTATAGATTCATAGTAAAGATGGATTTACACCCATTGTTTATATATATATATATATATATATATATATATTTATATATATATATATATATATATATATATATATCAATTTCTTGAGCATGAAATGAATTACACATCTCTCTTACACTTAACAATACATCATTAACCATGCATACATACATAGCTGCTAGTGAATTACAAAATAATTAAAAATTTTACTTTCTAAATAAAAAATTTCACGACTTCAACTCCTTGTACATATATTAAAAAGTGACTATGACATATAACCAAGGCTCAAAAGTAATGTGATTCTGTGATATTTTATCGTTTGCAGTATTCACTGCCCAGTCCACTCAAGTCCGTGCGTATTAAAGCAACAATTGTGGGCAACGAGATTACTGCACCTCCAAAGGATATATAATTTGGTTACCATAAAACACTCCAAATTGACTGAGAGTGACCAGCATTATCGTCTTTGAAATCTGAGATGAAGAGTATGTCCACGAGTGACCAGCATTATCGTCTTTGAAATCTGAGATGAAGAGTATGTCCACATCGCATCAAATTGGAAAAGTTTGAGATGGAGAGTATGTACTGATGACGCCAGATTGCAATAAGTTGTAACAAAAACAAACAAACTGTTTGTTACGATACCCTAAAAACACTATTTTTATAATTAGAAATGGATTCAGAGTTTGTTTCCGTTCACTTATTTGTCCCACTTGTTTGGCGATTTATCCCACATGAATCCGATATTTTTTTAAATAGTGGAGACCAGCTTTTGAAGTTCAAAATCATTTCAAGGGTCCATCTGGCTTTTTGTTTATTTATTTTTACTTTTCATATATTTTTAATATTTGCTTCATATGAATCCATTGATTTTTTCAATATTTGCTTCATATGAATCCATTAATTTGGTCACTTTGTGATTCATAAACCTCCATTAATTTGGTCACTTTTTGCTTCATAAACCTTTGGTTTTAAGGGTTGATCTGTGTTTTTTTTCAATTTTTTTTGGGTGTCGTTTTTGTAATTTTATTGAATATTTGCTTAATATGAATATACTAATTTAGCCACTTTTTCATATGTGAGCCTTCATAGAAGATATGGATATTATAAGGTAGTGTTATGTAATTAAATATATATTTTAATATGAATCCATTAATTTTTCATCATATGATAAGATGTAATTTTTTAGTTATTAAAGTAATAAATTGTTAAATAATATATTTAAGATTAATAAACTAAATTAATTTTATGTAGATTTTCATTCTTATCATATGTTTTTGGTTGTTTGCTTATTTGTAAGGAAGATAAAGTCTTAACCACTCCAAAAAAAAATTAAGTCTTACTGAAACACCAAAAGATATCTATAATATAAGGTAGTGTTATGTAATTAAATATACATTCTTTTATTCACTTGAAATTTATGTTTGAGAGTTATTTGAGATTTAAGTTCAACAATAAGTAATAACTTTTTAGTTTCTAATTATTTGCTATTTTATATCATTTAATTAATGTTAAATTAGATTAAAGTTATTTTAATTTAAGATTATAATATTGTAGATTTGTAATCATAAAATTTTGATTTGATTTATGATTTTTTAGATAATATACTTTAGAATTATGTGAATTGATGTCATTTCAAAATTATGTTATGATGTATGAAAGGAAGTAGAGGTGTGGAATATGCTTCCTACACTATGAGAAAAGAATGTGCATAAACTAAAACAAAATAGTTAAAGAAATAAACAACAAACCATAAACAACAATATTTATTGGGGAAAAACCTTTCAAGAGAAAAACCCCACATTCTAAAGCACAATCAATGTATTATTGAACAACTAAATGGTTACAATAGAAAGTCTCTATGCTTTTAACAAGAATGTTCAATAGTAACATAATTCTAGAGAAATTTTGACAACATAATGGTAAGATAATATTCATACTATGTGATTTCCTCCAGCCCCGACACTCAATAAATAGGCATAGAAAAATCATAAAAAATTTATGGTTTACCATTTTTGTGTACTAGAAACTACTAGTAGGTTATTCCCTCCCATTGGTGTGCAAGTATTCTCTATTCTATTGCATCACTACACGTATTCTCTACTCTACTACAACATTGCAAATATTATTTTCTCTACTGTAGCATTGCAAGTATTCTCTACTCAACTACAACATTGCAAGTATTCTCTGCACAACTACAACATTGCAAATACTCTATGCTTTGCTACAAAACTGCAAGGCATATGATGCACATGTCCCAACATTCTCCCACTTGTCATATATCTTGCAAGGGTACAAGGGAGAATGCATCAAACTGTGAGCTAATCTATAGGGCCCATGAGGCCCATAAAATCACAACACCACTTGAATTTACCCTTTATCACAGGTTTGGTTAATGCATTTGCAACATTGTGCATGATGTCAACTTTCTCTAGTATCACCTTCCATTCTCTACCATGTCCCTATTGAAACAGTACTGGATACCTATATGCTTTGTCTTTGCATGAAAGTTTGGGTTCTTAGCTAGACAAATGAAACTATTACTATCACTTTGAAACATAATAGCTTTTTGACTTATCCCTACTTTTGAACACAATTTCATAAGCCAAATGACATCCTTATAGGCATGAGTAACTGCCATATACTTTTCCTCTAGAGTGGGCAAGGAGACCACTGCTTGTCGCTTTCTAATCCAACTCACTGCTTGATCCAGAATCGGATCCAGGAGCCTGACAGGGCTCAAAAAGGCTCAAAAATTAAAGTGCTCGGAATTCGACGAAACCAACGCCATTGCGTCCGTCTCGTCTTCCTGATTCTGGCCATATATTTACTTCGTCAAACGAGCTTCGTACATGAAAGATATCACATTCTGTTCGAAAACCCAAACAGACAAAAAAAATGGGTGACTGTACAGTCCGTATAGTGCCACGTGGCAGGCTGACTGTACAGGTCGTACGGCCATATAGCTGACGTGGTATCTCCTGGAGAAGACACGTGGTAGGTGACATGGTGTACGCCAGTTGAATTGGACCAATCTATGGGTGACACGTGTCACCACTGTAAGGGTGACATGTGGCATGGGCTGATGTCAGCAGGTTGACTAGGCAGGTACGGTGATGACTGGGAGACAGGTGGCAAGGTACGTGGATCACCCGACATTCGACACATGGCATCCCTCTATTGGTTGTTGAGGTGCCACATGGCACCCTGTGGTTGGCTTTCAGGTTATGAAATTTTTTATGGACTCTACCAGAGTCGAACCCCAAACCTCCTCCGCGCTACGGAATGGCAGGATTGGGCTAACCGCCCACTCCACTGGTGGTACTTAATAGTTATATGGCATATAATATATTTAAGTTTGTTGAAAAGATAAGTTGGAGGCGAAAAGGGCTGGGGTGTAGCCCTAGCCCATGGTTTTAACCATGGTCTATTCACACGCCCCTACCATAGAACCAAGCGACAGAGCGCAGGGGTCATGATAGAGATCAGCCCTCAGATCTTGGGGGGGGGATCCCACAAGACTAGGAGCCATCCACCCAAAAGGGGCTCGATTATATATTGATAGCCCATGGACCTATGCCGATGCCTCAGGACCAGGAGCTAGCAAGCGTGGGAAGGGCCAGCGCATAGCCCGAGGGGCTAGCGTTCGACCACATGGCCCCATGTGACACTACCAAGGGGGCGCGCACACAGTCTAAGGGGCTAGGCCCTATTTTTAAACATATAGTGGGTTTTTTTTGTATAATGTTTTGATTTTTAATTGATTTTGCCTGTAACTAATGGATTTTATCCATTTTTGGGAGATATTGGGTATTTTTGGAGGCCAAATTTTGGGAGGAAGTTGGGGATGGATAACCAACTTCAGATCTATAAAAACTAGGCCTGTTTGAGGCCATGGAGGATAGTCAGAGAAGAGTTTTTCTGAAGGGAAGCCAAGCCAAAGCCATTTTTATGCAGGGAAGCTGTTGAGGAGCAGATGCTTGCGGGCCATTTCTGGGAGCTCCGGTCATCCATTTTGCGTGCCATTTTTTTTGCTGGGTTCTAGAGATCTGAAAGAACATGACCAGATCAGTCTTGTATCCAATTGGCACTGCTGCGATGTACTTTTGAGCTTTTGAACATAAATAAAGAAGCCTCCCCCACAGAGACAAAGGCCCAGAGACGTAGGCAACGTTGTGCCGAACTCCGTTATCAATTCTCTTGCTATGGTTTGCTGTTTATTACTTCATTTCAAATCTTCATATGTGTATATGGTTGTCATAATTCCTCTTATTTCCTCATTCTTTCATTAAGCTTCTCAATTGGATAATTAATGCATGCAATTAAAAACTCAACCACAGTCATTAAAAGATCTTGACGGATCAAGTGGTATCAGAGCTAGTTGACGTTTGGATTTGAGTTTTTCATGTTAACCAGGGAAAAACTACAGTGTGGTGAAGGCGAGCTTGTTGCAGAGAATCCATTAATTGGATTGAGAAAGAGAGATTCTCACAACGAGAAGATGGCATCGGAAGAAGGGCTTTCTCAAGATGAGAAAGAGTTCCGGAAAACTTTCCTTGCTATGTCGGAGATGGTGAAAGTTTTGTACGAGGATTACGTGGAACGAAAGAGACTAGTTTTGGGTGAATCTTCAAAGGGAAAAAGTGAAGAGGAAGAGGATCATCCTCATATTCCTCCTTCACCTCCATCATCACCTCCTTCTTCTCCTTCTTCTTCAAGTTCAAGTTCTAAATCTAATGCAAAGAAAAATGTTTATAAGCATAAGAATGAAATGCCATTGTTAAAACTTGATGTTAAATTTGAGTTGCCCATATATGATGGTGAAGTAAATGCAGAGAAACTTGACAATTGGATCAGGCAGATGGAGGTTTACTGCAGTGTGCAACAGATCAAAGATGAGGCCACACAAATCAAGTTGGCATCTTTGAGACTTGCAGGTACAACTCTCATATGGTGGCAAAGCAAGTTGCAAAATGGAACACAACAAGTGGGTAAGGTATTTCCATCATGGAAGAGTTTCATTTCTGCACTTAGGAAACAATTCTATCCTTTGGGTTATAAAGAAAAAACATTAATTGAATGGCAATATTTAAAACTAAGAAAAGGACAAACAGTGCAAGAATACACCAATGGATTTCGAAAAATGGCATTAATGTTAGATATCGCTTTACAAACACAATAAACTCTTATGAAGTATATAGGAGGTTTACCTGCGCATATTAGAAACACTATTTTCATGTTTGGACCCACTAACCTTGATGAGGTTTTTGTTCAAGCAACGTATATTGAAGCAGGGAAAGCAGGTGTGTCAGGGGAATCATCGTTTTCAAGGAAAGAGGACAAGAGGAAAAGGCATGGCAAGAATTCAAATGCAGTGACGAGGAAGGAAGGAAAGCCCTCTTGCAAGCATTGCAAGAAAGAGGGACATGATGAGGACAGATGTTGGCAGTTGCATCCCAAGAAGAGGCCAAAGTGGTTCAAGGAAAAGAAGGGAATGCAGATAGTGGCAACGACAACAAAAACCACAGACTTGGGATCAGATTCAGGTGATGAATCAAAGATCTAATTGATTGGTATGACATGTAAAATTGGTGAAGGCATTGATTGTAGAAGCAACTTGTTTCATATAAGGGTAATCATGCAACACACTAAGATAGACACATTAATCGACAGTGGATCTCAATCTAATATAATCTTAGAAGAATTGGTTAAGCAATTGGGGTTAAAAACAAAAGTACATCATAAGCCTTACACACTTAAATGGATAAGCAATCATCATCAAATGCACATAACAAAGCAGTGCACAATCAAATTTGCAATTTCATCTAAGTATGTGGACAAAGTAACATGTGATGTAGTGTCATTAAGAGAATGTGGAATGGTCTTAGGTAGTCCATACTTATATGATCGTAAGGCAATCTTCTACATGACAAAGAATCAATATCAATTAACCAAAGCACGTCAAGATTATGTGGTTCATGCTCATCATGTTAAGGCAAATAAAACACTTCAAACAATGGAACAATTAAAGAAGGCAGTGCAAACAAGCAACGAACCAATAATTGTTTCAAATGAAGTAATCGATCTTAAGCAAGAACAAGAAATGATTGTTGAATGGAAAATCAATCATAAGTTGCTTCAAGATAAGCTCATGTCGTGCAAATATTTCAAGTATATCAACTCATTTGCAATCATATTTTTGATACTATCATTAGTAATGTTGTCTACATAGATGATAGTGGCTTCAGTAAGATGTATCAGGGTTCAAATGGCTAACAATATACTGTCAGTTGTCATGATTGTGTTATAGTTGATCTTGATGAGACAGGTGCACAGGACAGAGTTCAGAGACAGAGGACAAGCCAGGTAGCCTATCTCGAGCTTGTTGACTAGTCAGTAACCTTTTGGGGACCAAAAGGTCTTTTAGTGGGGAGGTGTGATCCAGAATCGGATCCAGGAGCCTGACAGGGCTAAAAAAGGCTCAAAAATGAAAGTGCTCAGAATTCGACGAAACCAACACCATTGCATCCGTATCGTCTTCATGATTTCGGCCATATATTTACTTTGTCAAACAGGCTTCGTATGCGAAAGATATCACATTCTATTCGAAAACCCAAACAGGCAAAAAAAATGGGTGATTGTAGTCCGTACAGTGCCACGTGGCAGGTTGACTGTACAGGCCGTACGACCATACAACTGACGTGGCATCTCTTGGAGAAGACACGTGGTAGGTGACACGGTGTACGCCAGTTGAATTGGACCAATCTATGGGTGACACGTGTCACCACTGTAAGGGTGACATGTGGCACGGGTTGACGTCAGCAGGCTGACTGGGAAGGTACGGTGATGACTGGGAGACAGGTGGTAGGGTACGTGACAGATACATGGACCACCCGACATTCGACATGTGGCATCCCTCTATTTTTTGTTGAGGTGCCACGTGGCCCAGTCATGGGCTGCCACGTGGCACCTTGTGGTTGGCTTTCGGGTTATGCAAAATTTTATGGACTCTACCAGAGTCGAACCCCAAACCTCCTCCGCGCTACGGACTAGCAGGACCGAGCTAACCTCCTGCTCCACTGGTGGTACTTAATAGTTATATGGAATATAATATATTTAAGTTTGTTGAAAAGATAAGTTGGAGGCGGAAAGGGCTGGGGCGTAGCCCCAACCCATGTTTTCAATCGTGGTCTATTCACACGCCCCTACCATAGAACCAAGCAACAGAGCATGGGGGTCACGATATAGATCAACCATCAGATCTCGGGGGGGATCCCACAAGACCAGGAGCCATCCACACAAAAGGGGCTCGATTATATATTGATAGCCTGTGGACCTATGCCGATGCCTCAGGACCAGGAGCTAGCGAGCGTGGGAATGGCCAGTGCATAGCCCGAGGGGCTAGCACTCGGCCACATGGCCCCATGTGACCCTGCCAAGGGGGCGCACACACAGTCTAAGGGGATAGGCCCTATTTTTAAACATACAGTGGGTTTTTTTTATATAATGTTTTGATTTTTAATTGATTTTGCCTGTAACTAATGGATTTTATCCATTTTTGGGAGATATTGGGCATTTTTGGAGGGCAAATTTTGGGAGGAAGTTGGGGATGGATAACCAACTTCAGATCTATAAAAACTAGGTCTGTTTGAGGTCATGGAGGACAGTGAGAGTAGAGCTATGCTGAAGGGAAGCCAAGCCAAAGCCATTTTTATGCAGGGAAGCTATTGAGGAGCAAACGCTTGCGGGCCATTTCTGGGAGCTCCCGGCATCCGTTTTGCGTGCCGTTTCTTTTGTTGGGTTCTAGAGATCTGGAAGAACATGACCAAATCAGTCTTGTAGACAATTGACACTGTTGCAATGTATTTTTGATATTTTGAACAGAAATAAAGAAGCCTCCCCCACAAAGACAAAGGCCCAGAGACGTAGGCAACGTTGTGTCGACCTCCGTTATCAATTCTTTTGCTATGGTTTGTTGTTTATTACTTCATTTCAGATCTTCATATGTGTATATGGCTGTCATAATTCCTCTTATTTCGTCATTCTTTCATTAAGCTTCTCAAATGGTTAATTAAGACATGCAATTAAAAACTCAACCACAGTCATTAAAAGATCTTTACAGATCACTGCTCCACCAAACAATTGAAACACACATCCACTCATAGATATCCTTCTATCTACACCCTCTCGCCCAATTAGAATCCACATAACCTTGTATATCCATTGAGTGTGGGTCCCCTAAAACATCACTATGATAGAAAATGGAATATTTAGAGGTAACTCTCAAATACTTGAAGCCCATCTCCACTGAAGCCCAATGTTCACATCCAGGATTAGCCATGAATTAACTCAAGACTCCCACTACTTGGGCAATGTCTAGTCTAATACAAACCATAACATACATCAAACTACCAATCGAACTGGCATAAGGAACATAAACCATATCCTCCATCTCTGTAGGTGTTGTAGGGCACTGTTCAACTAAAATCTTAGTTCCCACAAAATTGGAACACTCAATGGTTTGTAATTTTCCATGCGTAAAATTTGTAGAACAAAGTTTAAATATCTATTGTGTCTCAATCAAAGCCTTTTATTCATTCTATATCTTTTGATCTTCATTCCTAAGATGTATTTTATATCCCCCAAGTCCTTCATATCAAATTTTGCTAAAAGATAAGACTTCAAATCACAAATCACATCCTTACTATTACTAAAAAATAATGAATGATCTATATATAGAGTGATAACAAGGAAATGACCACGATCTTGCTTGTAATACACACATTTCTCTAATTTGGATCTTAGATATTATAATCCAAACACAAAAGAATCAAAATTTTGGTGCCACATTTTGGGAGACTATCTGAGACCATATAAAGACTTTTTTAACTTGCAAACCAAAGATTCTTTACCTTTTTCAACATAGTTCTTTGGCTATGTCATATAGATCTCTTCCTTCAAGTCACCATGTAGGAATGTTGTTTTCACATCCATTTATTATATATCTAAATTAAAAGATACTACTACAAATAATAAGGACCTAATATATGTGAAGTTAGCAACGAGGAAAAATATCTCACCAATTTCTATCCCCTCAATATGGGTATATCCTTTTTCAACCAACATTTCCTTATGATTTTCAACATTTCCATTTAAATCGATCTTCATTTTGAACACCCATTTACATCCAATGTGTTTCTGTCCATTAGGAAATAAGACTAAGCCCCATGTTTCATTATTTCTAAGTGAAACCATTTCCTCATCCATGGCCAATATTTAGGACTCGTATTCCATCTACATTGCCTTTTTCATTGTGCTAGGCTCATCAATGTAACTTATAAGATAAATAAAATACACATCTAAAATCAAACAAACTATAATTATCCCTGTCCGGTTTCCTTATTTGTAGAGTGGACCTCCTTAAATTTTTAGGTGGATTTTCTTCCTCCTCTTCTGAATTCTCTAAACCATCCTCCTCATCAGGTCCATCATGAAAAATTTGTTCATCTTCATGTAAATTTCTCAATCTTGGTTGGTAGTTGAACCACCAATTTCTTCTCATCCTCTTATGGTTGCACCACTGTGGGAGAAGACTTAACTTCTGTGAAAATAACATTCCTGCTATATAAAACTTTTCCAACCATAGGCTATCTCCACTAAGAATACTCCTATCTCTCTCCATAAACATTATATTCATCTGTTCTAGAACTCCATTTTGTTGAGGGGTATATAGATTTGTATTATGTATTTCATTGTCATTTTCCTTTCAAAACTTATCAAACTCTGTAGATAAAAAATCATTGTGATTATCAGTAATCAACACTATTGGCACCCAAGGTGGCAAGCAATTCCTTGAATTGTTATTAGAATATTTTGCAGTAGGAAAACTCCCAGAGCTGAGGTTTGGTGCTCTTGACGCCATGGATCAACACATTTGTTGACACTAATAGTCTAATTCTTTGGGTTTCCCCCTCTAGTGGTTTTAGTTGACCATGTCTTCCCCACTATACACAAACATGAGAGAGATAGAAATAAGACAGTGGTCCTGGATGATGGAGAAATCACCCTGGGATGAGCCTTTACAAGAGCCGGGGTTGGTTGGCCAAGTCTTGGAGGAGGGATTTATCCTATTTTGTGCTTGGATTTCTAGATTGCATTTTGAAATAAATATGCTCTTTAATCGTCCATACCAAGCTTGAGAAGTGATTCGTTGAGAGCCCAGATGAATGAAGCACAAATCCATCCTTAAATTATGGGGATACCCACCTCATTCCATGACATGTCTCGAGCCATAACCGTAGCCCAAACTGATTATTTTCCCTTATTCAATCTTAGCTGCAACCACAACCAAGATTGATGATTTTCCCTTACTCAATCATTGTGAAAACAAACCAGTCAGTCTGATTTAGTCCTTCGTTCTAGCAACCAATTGATGCAACAATGTTGTTGGATTGAGGAAGATCCAAGTAATAGTATTGGGGGCCTGTTGGAACCCAAGGTTTTGGGGAATTTTTTTGCACACCACAAGTCAATTATGCATGCACACCATGACATACTGTACACCGCAAGGAAGGATCAACAACAACATCAACCAAAGGAAGATTGTGTGTGCCAACCCAATTTTGTATTGCGTGCAAGGAATCAAGAAGACCTCATGCAACAAATTTGAGTGTATCTGCGAGAATATTTTTTACTTGAGTACTATAACAACTCGAAGGATAGCGGGCGAATGCATGGAGGAGATGGAAATTTAGTTAGGATTTCCACACTTCAGGAAAAATTAGGGGTTGGATGCGGACACACAGAGTGTGCGGATCTGGTGTGCACTCAAGAGAGTGGAGTAGAATACTTAGGAGAGTAAGTCAGAATAAAGCATAGAATTAAGGGAGAGAGTTCCTGATTGTAACAAAGAGTCGAATGCAACAAGAGAGAGAGAGAGAGAGAGAGAGAGAGAGAGAGAGAGAGAGAGAGAG
>CBVK0100469089.1:0-16642 GCA_900067695.1 Picea abies | reverse complement strand
CGATCTACAATAGGAGTGGGTCTTCAAACAAGCTCTGATACCATGTTCGAAAACACAGGTATTCCAACATAGGACAAAAACCTTTAGTAACCACTCACACAACCAGACCAAAGATCAACACACTGATTTTTTGATGTGGTAAGACCCCTATGGAGAAACATCCACATCCCCAACCAACGTGGCCACTTGGAGCAGTTTATTAATGCAAAAGAAAAATATTACAGAGAGATTTTACAAGAGAGTTTATGACAATCTGTCATCGACAAATGACCCTACATTCTCTTTAAATAGATATCATGGACCAATTGGGTGTTAAGCCGCATATCAATGGCCGTTAATATCAAGGATAATATGAACCATTGGATCACTCTATGTTGGGAACATATCATGACCATCATATTTCCTAACTTTGGATCACTCTATGTTGGGAACATATCATGACCATCATATTTCCTAACTACAAATGCATACTAATGCATATTAAAAAAACACACTAATAAACACACTTTTACCTAACGACACATTAAACCAAGTATATCTTAACTAAATCCTAAGTATATAAATATCCTAACAGTATTTAACATTCCATATCTAGGTTCCTTTGTTAACATTTCTACCCATCCAAGTGAAAAACATGTGCAAAGTGAGGAGAGAAGCGTCAAGCTACAATTCATGAAAGTTCATCTGTGTATTCAATTACCAAAGCAATCCCAACAGAAAAATGGCCTCCCCTTGTAATCTCCACATACAGAACAATACTAAGGTCATCAAGGAAAAAGAGGTGTATGAACCTACATTACCTACCAATATAATCTTCACAGGCCCTTGGCTTGGGAAAGTTCCAACAATCTGGTTTATCGTTTATGATATTTTCAACCACGTCCAGTTTCTTGAGCTATGTTTTACCAACTATGCACAATAAATCATGGGTGTGGATGAGAAACATTAGATACTTACCCAAGAGTGGGCCAAGCCTCTTCAGCAAGACGACGTCCTAGCACTAGTGGACTACCCTCATTTTGGCCGAAGTCATGCAACAACAAAAGTAACTATCCTCCTTACCTCTAGCGGGAACATCCAGTGGCAATGAAAGACATTGCCAATAAGATAGAACAGATCACAAAAACCAATAATGAAAAAAAAACATTTCTTACATTGCATTAGAAGTGGTGGGAAAAGAAGAGAGAAATTACAATCAGTTGGCAATGACACACACTTTGGTGGCCCCTACGCTAGAAAAAATTGACCAGATCAATACGTAGTCCCCGAAGGTTACATTGATTGATGCATAAGACATTTGTTGACTCACAGAGACTACATGAGACACTTGATGATACTAAAAGGGATTTTCAGTAGTTCCTCCAAGAATTCATGGTAGTTATTGTATGGGGTAGTCGACCTTGTTGACTAGACCCGACGGTCAACTTAGAATCTGTTGGTCGATCGACTTAATTAGAAGTAGAATTCGGTTGGAGTCTCTGTTAACCGATCGACCCAAAAAGTTAAGTAGTTATAACTTACTGATAGAGGTATAAATAGATAAACACATGAAGGCTCAGATAGCTTCATGTGAGAGGTTATATGTAATTGTGTTGTTTTGTCTATCATATAATAAAAATACTATTATTTTGCCTCTCATTACTTGTATATGTCTCTATATATGTCAATGTGTATGCATGTATCTATATGATTTCTATGTAAGGTTCTACTGGTAACACTCCCTAATTTCCCCTAGATTACAACATTGGTTCCATTGTCGGTAGTACTGAACTTGGGCATGTATAAGTGTACATAAATAATAACTCTACAAGACATATGTGAATGGTGGGAGTGTAAAATTGAGTACTACATCATAAACGATGCAAGAAGGAATAACCTCTCACTAGTCGAAGCAAGGTCACAGTTATTTTCAGAGACGCACAAAATATTCCTTAAAGATATCCCATAAGCATTGTTTTAGCACATTAATAGATAAGGTGATGTGTAACTTGACACCCGAAAGAAGTTAGGCCTGAAGTTTATGAATGGAGGAAGAACAAACATGCACGAATGGCTCAAAAGAATTATTGAAGATTATATTTCAGAACAAGCCATTGAAGATCAGACGTCCCTCGACAACATAAGAGAGACAATCTACACCAAATTGCATGAAATTTTTTTCTGCACGGTTCCAACACTTCTTCATAAATTCCTTCTTGACAAGGGAGCTGGGGATATCATCGAATATTGACCAATATTAGGCACACCGTTACAAAATAGAAACTTCCAAGAAAGAGATGAAAATTTTGAAGCATTTCTTGATGCAAAGTGCAAAGATACAAGAGAATCCTAGGATTACTTCTTGAAGAAACAAATATGGCCAACACTCATGAATTAGAGTAATATGAATGAAGAGACCATCCAAGAATTTTTTCAACTCATAAAAGAAAAAACATTCAATAGGTAGGCTGTTGGATCTACTCAACATACTGCGAGAATACAAAGATGGTCAGAAACCAACCAAAGGTGCAAATCACCTCTCTTATAAAAAAAATATTATGATCCACGAGTTGACTTGGAGATTGAGGGAATGATGGTCAATCAAGTGGTAATTGATTTTGGATCCCAAGTCAATATTTTACCATGAGAAACATGGGTATGAACAGGCTGACCCATCCTAGCACCCACAATGAATTATCTTAAGATAGTCGATCAGAGATTAATAGAACCAATCGAAATATTGAGAAATGTCAACACTCAAATTATGGGAATAGTGAATTCGTTAAACTTCAAGGTGATTGTCCTTGTTGAAGGAATGCTATGCAACTCTTGTCGGTCATCCATGGGGTCGATGAATGAAAGAAACTATCTCCCTGGAAAGAGATATAATTAAATTGAAAGGAAGTGGGAGAAAAATAATTATTCCCCTGGATCCAAAGGAAGGAAAACCATGGATGGAGTCGTGGGATGAGGATCAATAATCTAGATGTCTATATCAGGTAAACAATGAACAAAAATATTATATAGAACCAACCGTAGAAGGAGAAATTTTGAGAGAATCCCCCATGTTGGTCAGACATAATTATGACTCCTTATACACCTAGAAAATATAAAATTATGAAGCACATGTGAAATATTGTTGGTCTATCGAAATTATTCCAAATAAACAAATTAAGACGTGCTACTCAATCCAAGTTGTACCAAAAGTATATTAAAAAATAACCCGATAAAATCCCACTCTTATTCTGACTGATAATCAAATAAGCAAACCCTTGCGATACAGTGAACGCCATACCCCTTCAACCCATGTTGAAGAGGTACCAAAATGCATAGGAGAGAGAAAGGAAGGACACATATTCTTGTGGAAAATTTCACATGCCAGGTTGCAATATGGTAGGAAACACAATCCCCTCATTTACAAACATGGATGATTATGTCGACATACTTCGTTGAAATATTCAGAGACAAAAAAATATCCAAACATGTAGATATTCCCACATTCAAAATCGGCTATGACCCAACATAACATATTCAACGTTGTGAAAGAGAATGGAGAAGAATAATATATAAGGATTAAAGGGTATGGCCCTATATGTTCCCAAGTACATTAGATGAGATACCAAGCAAATGGTATAATATTGAAGAAGCACACATACATACTTCAAACTAGGATGAAATCAAAATAAATTTTGTGCAAGACTTCGAATTTAATCCAATAAAGGAAGACTTAAAATATCCAGCTCACCAAATGCAAATATTTCTAGAAATTCCTTCACCAATTGTATAGAAAGAAAAATAAAATATGTTGGTCGATGGAGTATCAACATCGACTTGCAATTTTGTGTTGGTAGAAAACAAGGAAATCTTGACTGCATGGAGGATTGACATGGATAATATAAAATGGATAGGACATAGCTTCTAGTGGAATAAAGACCATCCAACACTACATAATCATGTGAAGTCAGTATTAAGTATAGCCATGGAACACAAAGAAGAACAGGAACAACCCGACTTCCCAAAATTATTTACAAAAATTGAAGAAGGAGAATGCCATGTCGACGAAGAAAAACCACCAGAATGGATGGAAACGGAAATCAAAACGAAGGAATTTGACATATCAAATGATGGTCGAACAAAAATGGTGTGAATAGGTGACTATTGGTCCAACAATGAAAGAACCGACATAGTCAGTATACTAAAAGAGTATCAATCGTTTTTTTCACACGACTACAAGGATCTGAAAGGACTTGTAGAGGAAATGGGTGAAATGAAGATTGAACTAATCCCAGGAGAAAATCCAATCAAAAAATGACCGTACAAGTTAGTGCATAAGTACAAACTGATCATTCAAAAATATATCCAAGGAATTCTACAAGAAGGCATTATTTATCCTTTCGACAAGGTAGAATGGGCAAGTCCCATGGTGGTACAACCAAATCTAGCATGATCCAAATAAATTAAGAATTTGTATCGATTTTTGGGGAATCAACAAACAGATTATGACAGATCCATTCCCCACCCCTTTTGCTGATGAAATCATAAATGAAGTTGCTGGTAACAAATGTCATTCATTTACTAACGAATTCTCAGGATATAACTAGGGGCCAATATCAAAATAATATCAGGAAAAAAAAACATTCATGTTAGAATTTGGATCTTTTTCCTATAGAGTAATGTCATTCAGATTGAAAAACACACCATCATTTTTTTTCAAGAATAGTGGTCAAAGCATTCCAAGAGTATATCTACAAAACCATGGATGTATACTTCGATGATTGGACAATCTATAGTCTATTCCAAAATCACATACAATGGATTCGAATTATGCTAGAATGCTACACATACACTCAACTATCACTAAACATCAGAAAATGCATATTTTCCACACCTATTGGAATCCTTCTAGGACATGTGGTATGTAAATATGGGGTAAAGCTCGACATGGCTAAGATAAATATTATCCTTGATCTAAAACCAACCACGAATAAAAAACAGATCAAAATTCTACTGGGTCATACTGGTTATTATAGGAAGTTTATACGCCGATACTCGAACATCACCTTCCAAATGGATGAGATTTTACGAAAATATGTCGAATTTAAATGGAGCTAAGACTTCCAAGAATCCTTTGAATTTTTAAATAAGTTGGTCGAAGCACCCATTCTCAAATTTTCAGGCTATTCGAGAAAATTTCATGTCCATATCGATGCATCCAATGTAGCTATCGAGTTGGTTTTAGCTCAACCATATGATAACACAATGGATCACCCAAATTCGTATGCAAGTCAGAAATTGAATAAAGCAGAAAGAAACTATTTGAATACAGAAAGAGAAGCCTTATCAATTATTTTCACACTACAAAATTTATGTCACTATTTACTGGCAAAGCCCTTTACATTTTTTACAAATCATCGAGCATTGAAATACTTGGTCAATAAACCAATTCATCAAGGAAATATTTGTTGATGATTACTATTATTTTAGGAATTTGAATTTGACGTAATCATTGGACTAGGTAAAAAGAATGTTCGACTTGATCACCTTTCACGATTAGAAACAAGAGAAGATCTGATAAGCATTGACGATGACCTTCCAGATGCACACTTATTCAGAGTCGAATCTGCACCTCAATATTTAGAAGATATTTCCAATTTCTTAGAAGAAGGAAATGCCCCAAAGGACCTCCCAACAAACAAAAAGAAAGATCTAGCCATGAATGTTGCATCATTCACAATCATTAATGGATACTTATACAAAATGGGAATGGATGATGTTTTAAGAAGATGTGTGCCAAAACATGAACATGAGGATATCATCAATGAATCCCATGTAGGAGTAGCAGAAGGACATTTTCAGGTCGACACAATAACCAGGAAGGTACTACAAGTAGGCTTTTGGTGGTTGACTTTGCATGAATATTGTTGGGATCAAGTAAAAAAAATGCGATAGTTGTTAGAGGATTGGACGATCCTTGTGGAAAAATGAAATTCCACTAAGTTCATTAAAGTCTAATTGATATTTTGAAATCTGGGCTATCGACTTCGTCAAGGAATTTCCACAGAGGGCAAGAAGAAATGGTGCCAAGTACATCATTATTGCGGTCGAGTATGTGACTAAGTGGGCAGAAGTTGAGCTAGTCGAATCCTGTACCAAAGAGGTAGCAACTAAATTCATCTACAAGAACATAATCACAAGATTTGGTCATCCTCTGACATTAATTAGCGACCAGGGAATTAACTTTGTAAATGAAACAATTAAATTTCTACTGGAGAAATTTTTAATCGACCATAGAAAAATGGCATCCTATAACCCACAAGAAAATGGGGCAGTTGAATCCTTTAACAAAACATTACACAAGGGACTTACAAATATCTGTGGCATAAATAAACATGATTGGGATGAAAATTTTCCTACAATCATATGGACGTATAGATCAATATTCAAAAGATCAACTGGGTAGACTTTGTTCAAGCTAGTCTACAACCAGGAAGTTGTTATTCCGCTACAATTTTGGACTAATTCCAATAGGGTCGCAACTATAGAAAAAATTGATGAGAGAAAAACATGAACAACAAAATATACCAACTAAACAAGATGGAAGAAGAGAGGTTAATAGCGATCCATCACCAAGAGGTTCATAAGCAACCAAAAAAAGCATGGCAGGATTGCCACTTAAAAAAAATTGATATAAAAGACGAAGACTTAGTCTTACTGTATGATAGATGCATAGAAGGAAAACCCAGAAAATTGGAAACATCATGGATGAGGCCTTATGTGGTGGAAGATATTCGACTGATTGAAGTGGTACAACTTAGAATGTTATTGGGACATCAATTTAAGAAAGTAATTAATGGTTCATGTTTAAAGAAATATCATGTATAAAGAAAAATAACCTTGTTGAAAAAATATAGCAGGGAGTTGCCAACAAGAACCGACTAAACCGACTAATCATACTTATAAGAAATAAACCTTACTTAAAATTAATAAACAAAAAAAAAAGCAGTTAGACAAATTCAGGTGTAAAAAACTGAAAAGTTTAAGTATTTAAAGAATAGCCATAACACTAAAGGAAAAGAAACAATATAGTAAAATGGAGAGAGAAATAATCCCTTGGTCAAGCCCAAGACAAAGTAGCAGAATATATTATTGACGTTATACACCATCAAACTACTTAAGACAAATACACATAAGAAAATAATCAAGTGAAAGGATCAGTGTGAGTGCAAGCGAGCATGGTTCAAGCGAGCGTAGATCAATCAAGCGGATATCATATTAACATAAACCAAGAGAACATGATTGGCATGAAAAAAGACGACACCATTTAGACTCAGTAAAAAATATCAAAATGAACGAGCAAACAAGCCATCACCGACATCGACTAAGTCAATCCAGTAATAAATATGGCTCAAGAACTCATGTCAGTCGGCTTATGTATCGACCACATATCAACAAATTAAACCTCGTTGGTCGGGTCCAGAACAACGACGACCAAGAAAACATCGACGTCGACAGATATGGAGCATTTAATTCATGATACGTAAAAGCTGGCGTGAGCATTAATGAGGGAAATGACCATTGTATAGTTTTTCATGCAACTATAAAATACACCGATACATGTGACATTCAAAAGCAATATCTTGAAATTAATGGTCAATGAGACATAAATGAATTCCAACCAAGCAACAATTTAAATGTCCACTCGCTCAACCCACTTGTACCACCAATATTTATGATGGAAGAGCACGAAATACGAGAACATATGGATGCATTGAACCTGATGCTCTCACCACCAACTACAAATTTGGAAGAAGCATACGAATTTTCCTCACTGTTATTTTCACCTCCACAACCAAGTATAGAGAAAATTTCACAGATGACCAAACCCATAATTTCTCCAACATTTCCAAAATATAGTAAATAGGATCAACAAATGTTGAGGATGAGAGGTCAAGTCGGAAATGCAATAGAAGGTTCAATAATGAGGCAAGTTTTTGATAGACCCATCACAATGCCATTGCAAATATAGATGCAAAATATCCAACTAGAAAATATGGAGGAAACATATTGGAGAAAGATTTGGATAAATATCAGAGAGTGGGAAATGGAGGAAGGAAGTTATATAGTAGAAACTAAATTCCTAGAAAAAGCAGGAATCAGACATATCCTTGGCGCCCCGCAAGTAGCTAACATGGGTCGATGGAAAGAAGAAGCGGAAAAATTTATTATTAGTCAGTATCATCAAGGATACCTCTAGTTAAATGATCCCATAGCAATAAATGGAAGAAACCTCTACCAAATATTGGGAATTCCATGGGAAAGGGCCAAGGTACCCAAATTGATCAATACTAACAATTGCGTGCAGTTTTTAATAGGGTCAGAAACAACCAAAAACTCTAAGATATTTTTGATCAACAAAATCACCAACCTAAGAGCCTGCTGGACTGCCATCATAATTTCTTTGTGCTTCACACCACCAGGACATGCGTCCAACGTAAATATGAAAATGTTTGAGGCAATAGCTCAAGTCTATCATAATTCAAAAAGGTTCAATTGGGGGGAATATTTGCCTGACATGCTTAGAACCAACTGCAAGGAAGTTCAAGATTCGGGTCGAACAATCAATTTTTTGTCATTGCTAATATGGATATCAATGGAACAATATGGGCCTATAGGAGAAGTAGAATTCACATCTAAGAAGACCTGACAATGGAGAATTATAGAGTTTTCTCCTCAAATCAAATAATTACATCAAACTCACTTCCACCAGAAGAGATGTTCTGGTTGTGGGTTGTAGGCTTGCAATATAGTACCCACATATGGTGAGTCAAGAAAGCAATCCGTTGAGCACTTCCATCACCTTTCCATTTTCAAATTGACCTTGACTGTACGAAGCTTTGGTGTGGAGTTGTGTCAGCCCCAGAACCAAAAGAACTACATTACCAACTGGTAGTGGAAGAAATATTCACAGAATTGGAAAGACAAATCAATCAGGGTCGCCAGTTGAAACCTCATTCGACCCATCTGAAATTTTCGACAAACACTTGTTTGACTTACATGGAGCTATTTCAAAAGAATTAGCAAGATGGAGATGGAAGAAAGTGTTGAAATAAGGAAGCCGGGTCGAAAGACTAAAACAAGAGAAAAATAATATCTTGGAAGGATGCATAGAAGCAGTCAAGATGAATGAAGGGATATAATAGATGTCAAAAGTGCAGAACCCCTTCGAAGGATTTAAAGAACTGATCAATAGAATGATAGAAACCAACACAACTTATCAACAACAAGTACATGAACTAAGGAAAGAAAAAGAAGAAGTCGAGCAACAACATGTCTTAGTAGTCAAAGAAATTCAAACAACTTGTAATGTCCCCACTTTGGGACATCATCACAGGGCAGAGATTTATGATGACCAGAGTAGCCAGATGGATGCTAGAGAGAGTACAGAGGTATTTGAGAGGCATTGTGGGGTCCATCTTGCATTGATGATCATATTCCCAAAACAGTGATGATCCTTGCATAATGGCTTGGGATCATTACACAACTCAAGAAAATATGAATGAATTTAGAGTCAGAATAGAAAAATCTGAAAGGCTTCAAGAAAAATATACATAAATTAACCAAATTAGAAGCTAGCACACTAAGCTCTATGGTAAATGAATGGACAACTCATTTTGCACACGCATTCAATAAATGTTGGATACAAAGAGTTGCATTCGACATTATAGAAAGGACAAGAAACTTGGCTATGAATAAAAAAATAAAAGAAGCCCTCACTGCATAGATGGAAAAATAAAGAGCACTAGAGAAACAACTATCATAGCAGGAGTAGGAATGGCATAAGGAGGGATACATAGTGTAGTGATAAATTGACCAGGAGACTAGTCACCTCAGCTAACTGATACGTAAAATGTAAGATACATAAAAAGAATTTGATCAAGAGTTAGAAAATTCTCGGACATCAAGTATAGTAGAGAAAGTCGACTTGATTTACTATTCAAAGATTCTAAATATCGAAGCGCAATAGTGATAAATTGACCAGGAGACTAGTCACCTCAGCTAACTGATACGTAAAATGTAAGATACATAAAAAGAATTTGATCAAGAGTTAGAAAATTCTCGGACATCAAGTATAGTAGAGAAAGTCGACTTGATTTACTATTCAAAGATTCTAAATATCGAAGCGCAATAGGTGGTCAACACATGGTGTGACTTCATTAAGAAAACAAAGAATTCAACCCCTAGTTTTATTAATACAACTTTCAAGGTCTGCACAGAAAGTGGAAAGAAAAAGAAAGTTGAGGAAGCCAGTGGTAGAACTCCAGGCACAACAACACAGTAAAAAATAGTACGTTAAGTTGGTCATTCACATAAAGATTTTGTCTCCTCTTTTTACAGGTTTCTCTTTCTCTCTTCATCTTATAATTCTCCATATTGTAATATTGTAATCTTCTCTTTCTCTCTTCATCTTATAATTCTCCATATTGTAATATTGTAATCAAAATATGAAAAAATTATTTTGTATGACCCCCAGTTGCTCGGGACGAGTAAGGAAATGAGGTGGGGGGAGATGTTGTAGGGGTTAGTCAACCCTATCAAATTGACCTGACGGTCGACTGATGTAGTTAGAAGTAGAATTCGATCAGAGTCTCTGTTAAATAATCGAACCAGGAAATTAAGTAGTTACAACTTCCTGATAGAGGTATAAATACATAAGCACATGAAGGCTCAAATAGCTTCATGTGAGAGATTATATGTAATTGTGTTGTGTTGTCTATCATATAATAAAAGGACTTTTCTTTGGGATCTCATTACTTGTGTATTTATCTATATATGTCTATGTGTATGCATGTATCTCTATGATGGCTATGTAAGTTTATACTAGTAACACTCCCTACTTTCCCCTAGATTACAATAGTAGTCATACCGTCAACTTTCTCTCTTAGGTTGTGAAAAAGACCATTGGCTAAAGGATGAGCCAACTAATCATGTTGGGGGCCTGTTGGCACCTAAAGGTTTTCAAGAAGATTACATGTTCCATGAATCAACACTGTGCATGCATATGCATTGTGCAACGCTGGGAGGAGCTAGTAGTTGTGCCAACCAAGGGAGTAAGATGCGCACCAACAAGAAGGCCATTGGTGAATGATAAATTCAAATCTGGCGAAATTTTTTCTTGGAGGATCCTTGAAGGATCTTCTTTCTCATGTTGTTTCCATACATCTCATATTTTTGGGATGCAATTTTGAAAATTAATAATATGCATTTGATCGCTTGGCTTGAATTGGCAAAGCGTCTTTCTGCTTAACTATGTAGATGTTAGTGGATTTATGCATGGTTGACTATGGAAAACATAGAGAAGACTATTAATCCTCCAAAAAAGAGATTGGAAATATAAAATAGTGTCTTTAAAATGAGAGATAACAATTTATTTTTATAAATGTGATGTGTCAGAAATTTTGAATTGAATTTCATATCATATATATTAAATTCAGTATTTTTGTAGATATCATATTTTTTTAAATACTTAATAAATTAGTTTATATAAATCTAAAGTTGATATGATTCACTTATTATACCAACAACCATATTTCATATCACCTTTATGACCCATTTTAAACTCACATGAAGTCGTATGATGCATTTTCATGCATTTTTATTATTTTTCTTTCTAACAAACTCAAAGACTTGTTACTGAGTACCACTCATTTTCATCATTATTTTTTAACAAAGTATATTTAAGAGAATTAACCTTTAAATATTTTTTTACCGACAATCGCAACTTTGTTTTTATCATGGGAAGACATAGAGTGCCATCAATGAAACTGTGGAATCCATATATTTCTCATACAATGTCCAATAACGCTTTTTATGATCATATTCACTTACACTAATGTGTTTATTTAATTAATTTTAAGTATATTAGTTAGCAATTTAATACTTTAGTGAATGAAGAAGTGCATTTTAAAATTCATTATGGGAGATTTGTGTACATTGTTGGGGCATGTGTGTCATACACCTTGTTGTAATGTAGGTGTAGAGAATACTTGTAGTGTTGTAGTTGAGTATAGGTTACTTGCAGTACTGGAATAGAGTAGAGAAAACTTGTAGAGCAATGGCAAGGAATAACTTGCTACTGGTTTCCAATATGCAAAAATGGTAAACAATAAATGGTTTATAATTTTACTGTGCCTATTTATTGAGTGCTAGGGATGGAGGAAATCACAAAGTCTGAGTCTTATCTTACTGTTATTATGCTATCATTGAACACTCTTGTTGGGAGCATAAATACTCTCTATATAACCATTTTGTGGTTGAATAATACATTGAGTGTTCTTTAGAGTGTGGGGTTTTTCTCTCGAAATGGTTTTCCCCATAAAATATTGTTTTCTATGGATTTTTGTTTATTTCTTTGTTGCAACTATTTTGTTTTAGTTTTTGTACATTCTTATCTCATATATTAGTGTAGGAATCATATTCCACACCTCTACTTCTTTTCATTTAGTATTACAACTTGATCACCTCAGTTCCAGGGTGTTATGGACAAGGTTTTTTTATGTATTCTTTGTTTGAGTTGGATCTTGAACAGAGGGAATTATTGTTGCATCGAAATGGTGAGTACATCTAGATTAGAAATGAAGAAGTTAATGGAACTAACTTTGAGTTTTGGAAACTCAAGGTCGAGGATCCTATCATAGATCAAGATCTATGGGTTGTAGTGTCTAGAACCAAACCCATTGGTATGATAGATGAAGAGTGGGTGGTTTTGGGAAAAAAGGAAAGAAGACTTATAAGGATTTGTTTGGTCGATTCAATATTATTGAATGTTTCTTAAAAAAATTGCATCAACTCTTTGGAAGAAGTTAGTGTATTTGTCTCAAGCTAAATATTTGGTTAATAAAACTTTTCTGTGGAAAAATTTGTTTTCCTTGAGAATGGGTGATGTTGATTCTCCAGTTGAGCACCTAAATTAATTTAATACTATTGTGACCTAGTTGAGTGAATACGAGAGAGGAGGATCACCATATGAACATTTTTTGTTCTTTTCCAAATTCACGGGACAACCTAGTAATGACCATTGAAATCATTGTGAAGACATTGGTGCTTGATGAGGTCGTGGTTTCTTTACTCTCAGAGGAGGTGAGGTCAAAAGATTCATAATCCACTAATGATGCCTTGGTTGTTTTTGGAAGATAAAAGGAGAAAGGAAAGAAGAGAGAAAATGGTAGATCCAAATCCCATGGGAGTCATAAGTTTCCTGGAAAGTATAAGGAAAAATTTTGGAACTATGTCAAGGTTAGGAATTTAAGAAGGGATTGTAAGGAAGAGATGAAGAAGAAGAAGAAGAAGTAAAATAATGATTCTGATGATGAGTCTAGAAAACGTTCTCAAGAGAATGGTGGAGATACCTTTGTTGCATCTTTGGAAACCCATATAGGCTAAAGAAGATGATTGATAGACTCTATAGATTCCTTCAATATGAATTTCCATTGGCACTAGTTTTTAGTGTATAATAAATATGATGGTGGGATGTTATACCTTGGTGGTGACTCTCCTCTCATCATAGTTGGTCATGGCAGAGTCTTGATCGTATTCCCTGATGGAAGAGTAAAAGGGATCAATAATTATTTTTATATTCTGGGTTTGGCATGAAACCTACTATCAGTAAGCACATTTAATGATGCAAGTGTGCATGCCTTTTTCTTTAACAAAGGTTGTAACATGGTCTGAGGAGATATTGTACTCGCTGATGGTGCTTTTGTGGGAAATTTGTTTCATCTTGATTTATGTACTATTGAGTGTAACAATTCTTCGATTTCTATACTAGAGAGATCTATAGGATCTATATCTTCACAATTAGACCCTAAATAATATCTTGCTTCAGAAATCAAGTTACTTGCAAAGAAGACAGTGATATGGTGCTAAATATTAGGCCATATAGGTGAGAAGGGCCTATGTTCCTTGAAAACCAAAAATATTGTTGATGGATTGAATGATTTTAATCTTGAATTTGATTTATGAAAGCATTGGATATATGGAAAACATAACCATGTTCAATTTTATTCTAGTTTTCACAAATCTTCTGGGTTTTTGGACTTAATTCATTCTAATATATTTAGTATAGTTAAATTTTCTTCTATATCTAAGGTTTTGTATTGTGTTTCATTCATTGATGATTATTCTAGAAGGACATGGGTATGTTTTCTAAGAACTAAATTTGAGGTTTTTAGTCAGTTTAAGGAGCTTAAATCTCTCTTGGAAAATCAGACTGGTAGAAAGATTAAAGTATTTGTTGGCACACGTCTCTCCTATCATTAAGGGGTTGAATACCCATGGTTAATCACTATGTTTGATGGCGAACTCAACGATGTATCCTTCCTTCACCTGGTTGAACCAGAATTCAATTGCTCAAGTCCAGTTATTATCCACATATTTCAGTCTATTGAATGTAGTATGGTCCCATACTATTGGTTTTTGGACTCCCGAAGTAGTATTAATAGTTTTCTACCTCTTCAACCATTCATACAATAAATAAGGGAACTCAATAAAGAAAAATTCATTCAATCATGTGTAGATATACCTCTCTTTCTAGTGTTTAGCATTGGTTATCATATCCTTGGTCTCCCATCGTGCAAACACGTCTTCCTTATTAGATAACCGGATTTCCTCTTGAGATGGATAACATCTCATTCTTTCTCCTCATCATGCAATACAAAATCTTTAGGTCATGATAATAGAACCATTCATTGGCACACATCACATTCCTTTGGTTGGCACACCTTCTAGTTCCTCCTAACATCGCATAGAGTTGATTCATGGCATGCACATTATTCTTCAAAACCTTTAATTGCCAACACTTCAACATATGCAAGGAAAAATTTGATTTACTAGAAGAGAACCAAGTTTCCTTTTTGAACATCTTAAATGATATTGATCAAACAATCATGCATAAAGCAGTAGCATCAAACACATTAAAATTTTAATAGACATAGAAAATGATAGTGATTTACACCATATATGTGAAAAAATATTTTTCCTAGTGTACATGAGGTATTCACAAATTTTCAATCATGTAACACTCATTTAAGCAATCTAATCTCTAACACTAAGTAGTGTTAGGTTCTAGCTTTTAAAAAATCCATTATCCTTATTATATGAGATGCCATGAAATATTTTTAGACTAGATGAAATTAATGTATATTTAGGAATTTAACAAAGAATTTATTCATAGATTAAACTAAAGGAAAGACGAACAATGAGACACCAGTTTAATCTCTAATACTAAGCAGTGTTAGGTAAAATTGTTTAATAATATGAGATTTTGTGAGATTATTTTAGTTCAAATTAAAATAATGTATATTTAAGCATCAAGTAAAGAATTAGCTGATAAAGTAAATGAGAAGATAAAAAAATAGTGAGACACCAATTAAGTATGGATTATAATGGACCAATTAAGTATGGAGTATAATGGATCGAGAAAAATAAATTTCAACATAATAATAATAACAAATCTAGTTGTGCAAGAAACTTGAATGTTATAATGATTTTGTGGGCACTAACACTAGTGTATCCATTTAATTCACGATTTATCATGAACTGAGAGGGATCAAATCTCTCAAGGTGCAAACCTTTCCTCAATTTTTTTCAATGTAAAAACATTTTCACCATAATGAACTTATACATAGTTAATGTGGATCTGCGTTGGTGCTTTATATATATGTGTATGTATGTGTGTGTCAACTACATTTTGAGCATGGAAGAAATTGCACATCTCCCTCATAACACGATTGAATATTTTTAAACAACAACATAGATCCATCTTAACTCTAAATCTATCATGTGCCAAAGAGATCAAATCCATAGAGGTGCAAAATTTCCCTCAAGTTTTTTCAATCCATAGTTAAGGTGGATCTACGTTGATTCTTAACACACACACACACACATGTCACTTGTAACTCCATGTTGAACACATAGCTAATTACACATTTCCCTCATAGTGGGATGTAGAAAACACCAATAAATTGTATAAGAAATGTTTTAATTTCACTTTATATATATATAAGGTCATGGCCAAGATAGATACCAAATTGGTGTATGAGACCCCTTTGTTTGTGGGACAAGGGAATCCCTCTGTATTTGAACCTGCATGTGTGTGTGTGTGTGTGTGTGTGTGTGAGAGAGAGAGAGAGAGAGAGAGAGAGAGAGAGAGAGAGAGAGAGAGAGATTTTAAATGCCACATGTCAACGCCATGTTATGCAGTAAAGGACTTACACATTTACTCATACTAGGATGTAGATGCAATTGTTTTTTTTTAACTTTTGAGTGGGCCTAATGGTTAAGAACATGTGTTTCCTCCTTAGAGGTCAAGGTTTGAATCCATAGGGGTATAGGGTATGTAAACCTCTGTATAATTTGGCAGTCAAATCCCTACGTGGAGGGGGTCCCTTGTCCCACAAACAAGGGGGGGTCTCATACACCAATTTGGTGTCTGGCTTGGCCGTGACTTTAAAAATAGATCATTATTATTATAATAATTGTTCATAATTTCATTTATAATTGTTATATATATGAGTAGTGATGGTACAAATATCTTCCATATTGGGATGTTCTTTTTCTTCAATTATTATATTGGGATGACTTATGCCAAGTGTCATATTAGACTATA
>CBVK0100469075.1:2016-16762 GCA_900067695.1 Picea abies | reverse complement strand
CATGTCCCCATGATAGAAGATTTGTTTTAGCCATTGATTAAGGAGAATATAGCCTAGCCGTTGCTACACTAATTCCCCTTTTTCTGAGTTAGTTTTGAAACATAAATTGAAAAAGGAAGACGTCCTAGGCCTAATTGAGTTTACACCTAGGGTTTTGACCTTTAGGGTTTGAAAGGCCTTGTCTTTGCAACACTTTTCATCCCTAGATTTGTGTTTTGAAGCTAGCCGTTTTTGCCAAGGATTTTTAAGGAAAGAGGGAGGAGCATGAGGCCTTGCTTAAGCAACACCAGAATGAGCCTCCTCCCCTTAGGGTTTTGACTTTGTGGCCCTGCCATTGCAGCACTAGAAAGCCTAACCCTCTTGTCCTTGAATTTAGATTCTCCCGAGACTTTAGCCTTGCTCCTTGACTCCATTATACCCTAAGGCACTAGTCTAAATATCCAACGTTGAGTCTATTGTGTTAAAACAACACTCTCAAACCACTTAAATTTGAAACCCTAACTAGCCCTAACGTCTTACTAACCCTAATTTGATGATGACATCATGCCTAGTTTGAAACTTTGGCTGGTATAAAAAGTTGCGGCTAGGTCATCTAATGATAGATATTGATGTGTAGATAAATTTCATTGATCTATTTTGCAAAACATCCACCTCATTGTCTACCAAACTAACCTAGAAGAAAGCTGACGTCACCCTCTAGCAAGTATAATGACGCAGCACCCTTTGTATGTGAGCATATTAATGATATTTGATGTATTGTGATAATTCAAAGATTGATTTTATATATTGAATGCCATATCATTTCCGGTGTTATTGAGAAGTAATATTACAAGCCATAGTCATTTTTAGCAATCATTGACTTCATCAATAATTACTGCTACTTGCGCTCATGTATAATAAAGATAGTCATTAATTTATGAAGTACTAACCACTGTTGCACATTTTAGTTTTATCATTGCCTTGTCTCGCAAACAAGTGCCTATTCTGTGGAATACTTTCATTTTGACTATCTTCTTGGCAGTAATCTGTGAAGGGAAAACCTTTTTTAACCTTTTGAGCCTTAATCCCTTGATCCTTTTCCTTTCAATACCCCAGATTACTAGGGACGTCTCCCTTGGGATTAGCCACCCTAAATAGAAAAAGCCCCCCATCGAGGTGACAGTGGGTGGGGAAGCTCCTGTTACGCCAGTTTGACCTTTACTTTTAAGCTACCTGACCTAGACTACAAATTGAGCGTTAACAGTGCCTAGAATCTGTACTATCGATTATCCACATGTCATCTTCAATCGTTCCAGTGAGTGTTGAGTAGTGTAGAAGATCGATCTTTTCACTCATGTCTTCGGTTGACTGGTAGTTGGTCATGCCTTGATCCAAAACTTCAACTCTGGCGTTTCTGTCTTCTGAGAGAGCCAAAAGGTGCACTGAACTAGGGCGCATCTGAATATCTTCTCCTTGAGCAAGATGCTCCATCACAAGGTGCCAGATCTGAGATTTAGGGTTTCTGCAACTGCTCCTGCTAGTAACCCTAGCGGCAGTGTCTTGGAAGCTGCTCCTGCTAGTAACCCTAACGGCAATTCCTCAGCGAGCTCAATATCCTAATGGCTATGTTTCCTTCCAGCGTTTAGACTGAATGAAGGAGGAGTGGGCCCATAACCTGTTAGAATATGAAAGGATGTGCTCGTTTTACCATTGACAATATCACTATTGTCACCCAACCATAGGCCGAAGCCACCCTCCGAGCACCTTGACCTTGACAGTGAGAAGAATACTGGTAGCAATCCAATAGCCAAGCAAGGCCAATGCACCAAGCAAGAAAGTAACCAAAGTTGATCAGATAGTCCAACCCAAAACTGGCGCAACACCTTCCCCAGAACTTGCGCACAAGACTGCCAGAGTGCAATGCGCACAAGTGACTTCTGCAATTCTGAGAATGTGTCAAATGAGAGATTGACGCCCTGTATTTATAGTATTCCTGGCAGACTTGCCTGGGCCGACTTCTCCTTCTGGGTGCTAATTAATTTATATTAATTATATTTCTTCAGCCGACATCTCATCTAGGGTTACATTCATTTCTTTGCTTCCTTCCGGAATATTCTAATCTTGTCAAAGGTCACAATAGAGGTTCATACCTCCCGAAGCTACCATAATATCAACAAATGCTACCAAATTAAACACTCCCTCTCAGCGAGGGAGACATTCTCAGCCACACCAAGCTTGCCCCTCAACTGCACACACTGTCGAGGTCAAAGGCTTGGTCAAGATATCAGCTACCTACTCGCTCGTGGCTATGTACTATAACTTTACAGTTTTTCTCTGGACCAAGTCTCGAATGTAGTGGTACTTCATGTCAATATGTTTTGGCATGTCGTGAAATATCGAGTTCTCTATCAGTGTTATGCAACTTTGATTGTCACAGTGAACCACTGTCGTCTCGAGCTTGTCATCAACAACCCAGAAAACAATTTTCTGAGCCATACTACTTCCTTGCTAGCATCACTTGTTGCAATGTACTCAGCCTCTGTTGTACTATGTGCAATGGATCCCTGTTTCCGACTTGACCAAGAGATCATAGCGGATCCTAAACTGAAGCAGTATCCAAAAGTACTCTTACAATCCATTGTGCTTCCTACCCCTGCATACCCATGCAGAAATAGACCACCATTGGATGTATATTTCAAACCATAAGTAATGGTCCCTTTGAGATATCTCAAGATGTTTTTTGCTGCCACCTAGTGTCTCTGTCTTGGTTCAGTCATGAACTAACTCATTGCAATCATTGCATAGCATATATTTGGCCTAGTGTGGATCATGTACATCAATGATCCAATCAGCTGCCTATACATGGTGGGATCCACCAAATCTGAACCTGAATCAGAATCATGCAGCTTCCTTAGGTTGGTAACCATCGGAGTAGACATGGATTTGAAATCCATCATACCAAACCTCTTTAGTACATCCACTGTGTATTTTCCTTGTGCCAGAAATATCTCACCCTGTCTTTGCCACACTTCAAATCATAGGAAGTAATGCATCAAGCCTAAGTCTTTCATCTCAAATTCTAAGATTAGCTCCCTCTTACACCAGGCTATTAGCCATTCATCTCTTGTTAGAAATACATCATCAACATACATGATTAGTATAACAAGTTGATTCCCTCTTACCTTGAAGTACAGATTTGCATCAGCATCACTTTTCTGAAAGCCCGGGCTTTTAAGAAAGCCATCAATCCTGTCATACCAAACTCTGGGAGCTTGCTTAAGACCATACAAAGCCTTCCTTAGCTTGCATACATGAGTGCCTTTGTTATGCAGTACAAAACCATCTAGTTGTTCCACAAAGACCTCCTGTTCAATCTTTCCATTCAAGAATATTGTTTTTACATCCATCTGATGTAACTTCCAACCAAAAACAAAAGCTAAAGCAATAATAGTTCGAATGGAGGTATACCTGACTACAGGGGAAAAAGTCTCTTCGTAGTCGATTCCTTCTTTCTAAGTGAAGCCTCTGGCTACAAATCTTGCTTTGAACTTTTCCACACTCCCATCAACTGCATGTTTGATCTTATAGATCCATTTGGAAGAGACCACTGACTTGTCCTTTGGCCTCGGCACAATGTCCTAGACATTGTTCTTTAGAATTGACCTATATTCCTTAAGCATGGCATCCTTCCATACTTGTAATTTATCTGCTTCTTCAAATGAAGAAGGGCTTCTTCAAATGAAGAAGGTTTGGCATCACTGATGTTGCTCATCAATGCAACATAGCCTCCAAACCTATGAGGCCTCTTACTTTCCCTGAAAGTTCCTTTGGGAGCAACTATCTTTTCTGCTTCGTGCACTATTTCTTTAAGCCACCCTCGCTTCCTTTTGGCTGGAGGTTCTTCAAAAGTTCTTTCTAACTCTTCAGCAGGTTCTAGGGGCTCATCATTTGGGACTTCATGAGGTTCCTCCCTCTGATCATCTGACTCTTCATTTTCAGAACAGGGTGAAGCTGGTTGAATTGCTTCTGATTCTTGTTGAAGCTCTCTGGATTTCTTGAATGCGGCTTCCTCATGGAAAGTCACATCTCTGCTTACCTTTATCTGTCTCTGACCTGGTACATATATCCTGTAAGCCTTGGAGTTCTCATTGTACCCCACAAAAACCCCTTTCTTTCCTAAGGGTTCCATCTTTGTCCTCTTTTCCTTAGGGACATGAATATACACTGGACACTCAAATATCCTTAGATGCCCTACTTCAGGTTTGATCCCTGAGAAGACCTCTTCAGGAGTCTTTTCCTTCAAGATAGCATGAGGACACTTGTTCTGAATATACACGACAGTGGAGGTAGCTTTTGCCCATAAAGAATTTGGCAGATCCTGGTCAAACATCATGGCTTTCGCTGCCTCACAAATTGTCCTGTTTTTCCTCTCAACAATTCCATTTTACTAAGGGTTATATGGCACGGTCAATTGTCTCTTGATTCCTGCTTCCTTATAGAAATCCTCAAACTGGAGAGATTCAAACTCTCCTCCATTGTCTGGTCTAAGGGTTCTGATGTGTTTCCCTGTCTGCTTTTCAATAAAAGCTTTATACTCTTTGAATTTATCAAATGTGTCACTTTTAGCTTTAAGGAAATATATCCAACATTTTCTTGAGTAATCATCAATAAAAATGACATAATACAAACAACCCCTGAGTGAGGGAGATGACATGGGACCACATACATCAGAATGAACCAGATCTAAGATGCCCTAAGCTCTGTTGTCACTACTAGGAAATGCTTTCTTTATATTTTCACCTAGCATGCATCGTTTACAAATTTCATTTTTACTAAGAAAAATAGAGGGCATGCCACATACCATGTTCTGCAGATTTGGAAGTGCTTTGAATGAAAATGTCCAAGTCTTTTGTGCCACAATTCGTTGGAGCTAGTCGCATCATAAGCCAATCCCTGAACTGACTGTCCTATCGGAACATACAGTCCTCCTCTGTGAGTCCCACTGGGTTTGTTGTACTCAAGTGGCTACCTTTGTCCCACAGTAGTGCCTTCCTGTCCTTGAAGAACACCCAATATCCCTTGTCCTCAAGGGTTGCAACTGATAGAAGATTCTTCTTGAGCCCTGGAACATATAATACTTCATCAACATGAAGAAGTCTAGCCTCAGATTCCAAACTAAATGAGATAAAGCCTACTCCCTCTATCTTGTAACATTTGTCATCCCCAAGCTCAACCTACTCTGCAAAAGATTTTGTCTTGAAATCTGAGAGGATCTCTATGTACCATGTCATGTGCTTTGATGCACCATTGTCTACTAACCAAGTTTTCGGCCATGTGAAAACTAAACTGGATAAGGAAGAAACCAAGTAATATTCTTTTTTGTTTTCTCTCTCATTAGGAATTTTCTGTTTTCTTTTGGATTCATCATCCTCAGCAGTTGAGGCATGATGTTTCTCTTTCCTTGGATTTTTCTTCCTATACCAGTAGTCTTTATCAAAATGACCCAACTTATTACAACTAAAGCATTTAATCTTAGATGTATTAATACTTTTGTCTTTGAACATACACCTTTAGTGTTTGACTTCCTCTGAGAGCCTTCCTGGAAAGTGACTTTCTTCTTTCCCTTGAATCTTGATGCTAATGTTGAATGCTCTTCTTTGGTTGGCTCGCTCCTGGTACCAGTGCGACTCTCCTCCTGGAGGCAATCATGGCATAACCTCTCAAACGTGGGTTAAATCTCTCTCCGACTTATACTGGATAAGAAGGTCTCCCATGAAGAAGGAAGACCATCAAATATTGCCTACACTAAGTCATCATCGTCCACTGTGACCCCTTATCGTCCACTGTAACCCCTATGACCAAAATTTTATCTCTGATATGGGCTATCCTGGAACAGAAAGATGTTATTGATTCACCTTTCTCCATATTCAAATACTTAAAATTGTGCTTAAGTGTCCTCTTCTGACTTGGAGCCTGTTTCTCATACAGATTCACCAAGGTATCCATACAGTCCTTGGCAGTCATTAACGAAGCCATTGTCGACATTATACTATCTTTGACTGAGTCAAAGATGATTCTCTTAGCCTTTGTTTGACTCTTCCTAAAAGTCGCTCTTCCTGTATTAGTGGTGGGTTCCTCCACCATTATGGTCACATACTGCTCAAGATCATGCTCCTACAAGATATTTGTTATTCAGAGCTTCCACACATTGAAGTTGGCAGCTCCTTCGAGCCTATCCTCGACCCTAACTGAAATGGAGAATGCCATGAACCTTACACTGGAAAATTAATCAAGTTCGTTTGGACCTGTGTGTAGTTGTTGCTGCACTTCAACAAGCTTATCACACACTAAGCTCTGATACCATGTTAAATTATGAGCTTGATTTCTTATGTGGATTATTTCTTTATTTTCTTCAACACTTTGATTCCATCTTAATACATTTCAGCAATATAGAATCATAATTGAATAGCAATAATCATGTAGATATGTAAGCATGCACATCAACAACACATATACCCTGGGGAAACCCTGTATAGGGAGAAAAACCCCAACAAACGATATTCCTTTATTGCATTAATAATGTAAGATCACTTACAAATATCCACCATGAATACTCTACTCTTAAAGAGCTTGCCAAGACGACTTAGACTGGACTGAAAAGACCTTGTAGAAGATGAGAGGCTTTGCTGATATAATTTTTGGTTATTGACCAGCACTGTAGAAAAGACTAATCGTTACTTGGGTGCTACTTTGATGCCCTTTTCTGGACTAATATGCAACCTTTCTTACCAGGGATATACACTGCCTTTTCTTGACTGATAAGATGCTATGTTCTTGATTGATAAGTTTCCCTGTATATGACTGATATGTTGTCTTGTATAGGACTGTTATGTTGTCCTGTATAGGACTCATATGCGACTCTGTTTAGCAGCCTCTATAGGACTGATATGCACCTCTGATTAGCGGTTGCAATGTTGCCTCTATAGCTTCACCTTTTCCCTACATAGCAATTGTGTAGAAGAGAGGGGTCGACCTTTGCTTATAAAGGAGTGAAGAGGAGAAGAGGAGAGGGTTCGAATTAGAGGTATGAAAGCATGTTTGGCATAACTCAACTTCACCCTTTAGTTCGAAAATAGAACTAGACTTGAGACTTCAGTTACAACTCACCCTTGACTTGGCATGCATGCGTACTAGCTTAGCATGCACATGTCATGCATGCAACATGCAACATGCGACAACTTGACAACTTTGACTTTGACCTAGACATGCAACTTTGACTTCTACAACTCGACTCTTTACATGCCAATTCGAATTTCTCTTCATGGTGGATAATGTTACACGTGCCAACGCACTAGATCAATACATTTATATCATTTGCAATATTAGGAATATCGTTTGTTTCTAGCTCATAGGAATTTTATATTCAACCTAACTTTTGCTAGATGCCTTGACTTTTGCTCATGGCTCACAAGGCATGACTAGACTCACATAGGTTGTACGTTCCCCCTAACTTTTGCACTAGTCTGTCTATGCTCACAGAAGTTGTACGTTCCCCCTGACTTTTGTACTAGACTGTCTATGCTCACAGAGGTTGTACGTTCCCCCTGACTTTTGCATTAGACTTACATAGCATCTCGTTCGTCCTGACTTTTGGTTTGACTCGCAAAGGCTGTAAGTTCCCCCTGGCTTTTGTCAATACCTCACAAGACTGGTTGATTCTCCAAATCTCGTTGGCTAGCCTCAAGGTGGCCCATATGGCCTCGCATTGGAGAATGACTGTCGATGCTGCCAAATTTAACAATTAATTGGTTCAATGATATAATTGTCATTACAAGAGATTTCTAATACCAATGGATTTGACTAAGATATATATATATACCCCGAAACAAGACAAGAGAGGCACATTATATATATATAATGTGCCTCTCTTGTCTTGTTTCAGAGATCAATGCTTCCTATGTCGAATACTCATATTCAAATGTCTTGCGTGTCTCAATGTCATGTTACTTAGGTTGGAGACTTTTAGACGAAATGGTGACATTCTTATTACTAGCCACATAGAGGTTGGTTGCTTGCTTGGAGGTCACCTTGCTTTAAAAGAGGAGCATTAGGCATTCTACAGGAGCAGCATCGGGAAATCTAGAATAGGGTGTTAAGCCCTAGATGGCATGGGCACACTTGGATCCCTTGCATAGAGGCTTGTACTTGACTTATGCTAGCTTGAGTTGAGGGAGTAATCATATAAGTCAAGTGGGGATGGAGAAGCACATGGCTTAGGAGCAACATTGGAGCTTCAAAGGCTTGTGGAGCAATCATGCCTTAGAGCCTTACTTGTGAAAAATGCCACGTTGAAGCTTGACATGTCTCCTTTTGAAGTGTAAAACATCACATGTGTGGGCCTACTTGCATAGAGTAAGTTCCTTGAAGTGGACCAAATCCACTTGACATTGTTGGTCTCATTTACCTCTCATACACCTAGAGGAAGGAGAGTGTCTTTGACATTGTTGGCCTCCTTTACCTCTCATACACCTAGAGGAAGGAGAGTGTATTTTCTATTTTTTTTTTCATCACACTTGTACTGTAATAGAGATGTGAGGAGTGGAGCCCACCTGCCTCTCTCCTTGTATGCTTCTTTATTGAGGAGTGGCGCCCACCTGCCTCTCTCTCCTTCTATGCTTCTTTATTGTATCCTCACTCTTTGTATTAAACTTCAAATGCATTCTAGACTACCAACTAGATAGCAATTCTCCTCGCAAAGAGACACTCGAAACAAGGCATTGGAATTGGAGATACGGAATCCGATGATAACAACTCTACTTCATGAGGATACAAAAATAAATCTAATGTTGTCTGCTGCCGTATTCTTCTCACTGGGGTTGATATCAGCTTACTAATTCACTACAACCCTAAATAAAAAGTTCAGTATTTGAAAACAATTCCCAGTAAGAGCCTTGAAAAGAAGTCGTGCAGTACAATAAATTTCATTATAGCGGAAAAGCACAAACCTGGTCATTTTACGCCAGAAAGAAGTTCAGATGCAGCATGCTCGTGTCTGTAAATTCGCAGCAGAGGCTTCAATATTGCTTGTTCTCTAAATCCTGGTAGCGGGCAATTTCAGATTTGATCTCCTCTTTCTCCATTCTCGAGAAGTGAAACGGTCATAATTTGTCTCATCTGTCTGTCAACTGTTAATTCAGGGAGGGAAAAGCATTTAGTTCCGGGACAGAAAAGAACAGTTAATTCAGGACAGAAAAGCAATTTGTCTGTTAGTTCAGAGAGAGAAAAGCAGTTATTTCAGGGATGGAAAAGCAATCTGTCTTATCTGGAATTTGTCTCATCTGCTAAGGGTTGGTGCAAAAGAGAGGAAAGAGCGTGTATTCTATCCGTTGAAGGAAAAAGCAGTCAGTTCAGCGTGGGAGACGCAATTTGTCTCATCTGCTACCCAGAGAGGGAGACGCAATTTGTCTCATCTGCTACCCAGCACGCCGCCTCACCCTATACGTTGAAGGCCGTTGAAGGGAGCATAAGTGGGAGAAGCGCCTATCCGTGAGGGAATCGCTCTGCCCTAGTCTAGCCCTTTCTAAATTCATTTAAAGCTCTGCCCTAGTCTAGCCCTTTCTAAATTTATTTAGAGCTCTGCCCTAGTTTAGCCCTTTCAGCCTTGCCTTGCTTTTCAGCGATACTATCTGTATACCAAAGATACTTGATGGCATTTTCTGTTTCGAAAGAAGACCATGTCGTGCTCTCTCTGATCAAGTTAGATCTATCTACCTGCCCAGCACATCCACACCCAGATCAACTTACATAGTTAAATGAGCATTCTCCCTTACCCTTCCACAAAATTTATTCCAAAATTTCTTTCATGGCATAAACAGACAGCCCTCCCTCCAATCCTCGGCCCTCCTTACATATGTTCTCTTCTTCCATCCTCATAAACCCGCTGTCGATTTCCTCTCACAAACCCTCTGCCGATTTACGTACCTCCTCCTGCCTCATCTACCGAATATGGTCATTATATGAGCAGATCCTCGACCCTCTGCTTTTAGATACTGTGGATGAATCTCCCCATGTTTTTTCACTTCCCCGCAACACGTCAACCCTCTTTCTTGCATTCCTCTGCATATGTATAAGTAACCCACGTTCTTTTCCGTCCCCAAAAATCTTTCTCTTCATATGCATGTGTAACCCACGTGCCTCTACCCCTTTCAGGAGCTCTACTTCCAACCTGCGAACCATTCTCTACCATTTGTTCTCCATGCATGACAAGTTGTTTCTTTTGTTTTGGTTACAGCTCGCGACTTGGGTTGATAGGGGTAGTATATTGTATATATGCTTTAAGATTTTTATTGGAGATCATACAGACTTAAAATATATTTTGTATTTATGTTTAAAGATTTTATCTGAACATAAAGACTTATATAGATTAAGATAATAGAGAGTTGAAATATATCTTATATATGATTTGACTAGGTAGAGAGTTAGCTATTATATATTTGTTTTTTTATATTTTTTTAATATTTTTCTTCTCGTGGATAGATTTAATACAGTTTTGAAATCCTTGATTTATTTTGTATGTAGTTTAGAGGTTGGTGTGTATTTTCACTCTAATTTTTGCATTGTTTGCATTTAGGATAAGAATATAGAAATTTTAGGATAAGAATATAGAAATTTGAAATTCTATATTTTAAAGAATAATAAGTAATTACTTATCCTCTTAAGGTTTGATAGACCAATTCGGTTTTAATGGACGTTTTTTTTAAGAGGAAATTTATATTAAAAAAGTTTGTGCTAATGCACTTTACATAGAGGCAATAGTGTGGCAGTTCATTGAACTGTGTCAAAGAGCTCTCTGAGAAGTTTGCTACATTTTGTTCTTGAGCTTAAAATTGCTCCCAAGAGAATTGTTAGGATGCCATGTAAAGATGGCTACATATGAAGACAAAATGAACAAAAATTCATTGATCATTGATAGAAACCTGTTAGAAATTGTTGGTTGCTTTTGCATCTTCCTAGAGAGTTGCTTGAAATGTTGCTACAGGTTGAATTATGTCTTCTAGGTTGTGCATTATTGGTGTCGGTGTTGGGTCTGGAGGGGGGCAGTCTTGTTCATTGGCAGCTTCTGAATGGAAGGTTCAATGAAGCCTTGATTCAACTAACTCAATTGAGATTGCAGGATGTTGAGGGCGGACGGGGGGAATTTCCTAATTGTTGCTTGAGCGGACTGATATGCCTGGTATTTCTATTAGCCCGCGAAGAACAATCGTGAGCTCTTGATTATGCCTATGTTCCTGTGTCTACAGCTGGTTCTGAAGATTTGCACTATGATGTCGAAGCTCCTAATTCTTCGCTTGAAGTTATCCAAGTTGTGATCCCATTCTTTCCCCTGAGGTTCTAATCACAGCTCTCAAATCTCGATTTTGGTCTCGTAACTCATCAATAGCATAGGAGGGACAGGAACAAGGAGCTCTGGATCTCCTCCACATGATGATAAGGGGACGAAGATACACAAAGGCCTGTAATTCTTTGTTGAAGTGTGAATACATCTATGGGGGACGCAGACAATGCCAAATCCACAAATAAGTTTAGGAGTTATTGTTTGCATGCGGGAGAAGACATGAGAAAAGAAGTTCCCACGGATCGGAGTACTCGTTTGTAGAGGATATCACATTCAATGACGCCATGGAAGTGATGGAAGACATCAGGGAGTACTAAAGGACTGCACAACATACATGCAGAAGAGAAGGTTTGAAGTGGCGAGGTGTGTGGGAAAGGAGGGGAGGGGCGATCAAGGAGCCACGAAGCCAAAGATAGATCCATGTGTCAGAGGGCATGGAGTACCACATCTCCAAGACGCATGAGAGGTGGGGACCGAAGAACTATTTTCCAAATTTACTAATAAAAAGATGGACCCCACTCTCCTTCCAATAATGTATTTTAAACGACATAACTTTACCACACATTTATAAATCATACAATCCTCCATTTCAACCCTCTTCCCACAAATATGATATAACACATTTTTTACATACATAATTTTTATAATCTTGTCTTATATGCATCACATATAACATATCACTAATAAACCTCTATTGTTAATGTCATTTTTGGGTCTTCTCCATTTTGATTGGTAAAAAATTTATTAAATTTAGTTTATATAGATATTTGTTAATACATTGTATTATGACATAAATTTGAAATATTATATTTTATTAATATATGTTTGTTGTATTGATACATTGTATTTTGACATAGAATTGTAATGTTATATTTTGTGTTAATATGTATGATGTGGTGATTTGTACATTTCTAGTGTGTTTATTGTATTGATAAATTTTATATTAACATAAAATTGTGATATTATGCTTTGTTAATATATGTTTCTTATAATGATTTTGAATGTGATGAGTTGTATTTCTTTGTATGTTTATGTATACATTTTATTGTATTTGTATGTATATTATATTGATACATTTTACTTTGAATTGTATATTATATTTTGTTAACGTATGTTTGCTATAATGGTTTTGAATAATGGTGAGTTGTATTTAAGTGTATGTGTTTGTCTACATTTCTTTCCTGGTATGTGTATGAGTATTTGTTGTATTGATACATTGTGTTTGACATAGAATTGCAATATTACGTTTTGTTAATATGCATTTGTTGTAATGATGAATTGTATTTTGTGTGTGTTTGTTATATTGATATATTATATTTTGTCACAAATTTATAATATTTTTTTTTAGGATGTATATTTGTTATAGTGATTTTAAATAAGGTGTTGGTTAAACGTTTTACTTTTTGGGTTTTTTGGTTGGAATCAGGTGATGTAAATCTAGACAAAATAGTTTTTTTATGTTGTTTAAATTGCATTTATGAATGTATAAATGAACTCATGTGTTGAAAAACCCCTGAGGCACTCGGATTATACAAACTTAGCCACTAAAATGAGCAGATCCAACCATTCCTCACTAGATTTCGAGCAAAATCAAACAGAAAAAAATCACCGAAAAATAGCGAAAAGATAAAACGTTTAGACTACGCTTTTTTGAATAATAATGAGTTATGTTTCATTGTATGTATAAATTTACATTTCATTCTATATGTATATATGTATTTTTGATTAATTGTATTTGAATATAGAATTGTAATATTATACTTTATTAATATGTATTTGTTGTAGTGAATTTAAATAACAATAATTTATAATTATTTAGTAGATGTATATATTCATGTACTCATATATTCATATATACTTCTGGGTAATATTATTACTAGTAATATCATAATATTATCACTCATCTCAAAAGGTGAATTGTATAAATATATATATATTATGTTGATGATATTTATATATTTGTTTAAAATTACTTTATTTTATATTTATATTTGTATTGAATATTAATATATACATTTGTATGAGCCTTCAAGGTGTAGAATAGTCAGTGGTGATGAAGTATATTGTTAAGATATTCCCTCAATTTATTTTGAGTGACTTAATATTATTATTCATAATATCATCACTTATTTTAAAAGGTGAATTGTATTAGCACAGCCACATAATTGTGGTTGTGGCTGATAAACGCCGAAAGACATATTTCATTTGCAAACAAATCCTAATTTTCTTTTGGCCTATTTCTTTTTCTTTTTTTTTTTAAATAAAAAAGGTGTAGTACCTGCTATATTATATTATCTCAAAACTTTGACAAAATAAACAGCTTCATGGCTACAGTCACCAAAAAATGCTGCCGGTAACCGAAAACTAGCATTATTGGGAAACATCTAGCATTTATACAGTAATACATTAAGAAAAGACAGATGCCAGGGGTCCAGATAAACCTAAAGCAATTACACATAAAAACTAAAAACCTGGAAAACAGGGCAACCTAGGCACCCGGTGACGTGTCGCTCCCACCAGTTCCCACCGAAATGGCAAAAGTCTGCATGCACAGGGGGCACTTACGCTGAGCTGGAGCCCCGGAGAGCGCGTCAAGGAGCAAATCTATACGTTGGCCCATGATGAGAGCCCTGTGTTCCAAGTCCGCAATGTGGCTACGGAGCTCGAACACCAAGGCCAGGTGTTCGTCGCTGAGGAGAGGACCATGCGTTCCGCCACCCAGGCCACTAAGAGGAGCAGTCTTCCGTTCCACAGCTTCGCCAATGCCAACCACAAGCTTCCTCTGAACCGTTACCGTCTCTGCTTTCACCATCTTCTCGGCATCTGTGGCTTGCAGGTCACCCATCCATGGGATTTCTTCCACCACGCAGCCAGGAAGGTCGTCGTCCTTAGTCGGGGGCTCTTGTTGTCCTGCCTGCTGAGCGTCTCCATGGCGCTTGGCTTCTCGTCACACGGCAGGTCCCCAATTGACAGGTCCTCCTCCACAACACAACCTGAAAACAAAACCGTGGGCTCTGTCTCCTTCTCAGTCCTGCTGCAGCCAGCTCCTTGTTCAACAATGGTGTTGAGCACCGCCCTCCTCTCAACCCGTGCCTTCTTCCTAAGAATGGAAGAGGCCAGAGCCAAGGCCCGTTCAAGCTCCTCCTCCTGGTGCCTCTGCGCTTTGTGCGCTTCCCAGGCAGAACCCCGTCGAGGTTTTCCTTGTCTCCTGACCATTGTACCTAAGCAAATGCCAATCAAATTCAAAGCTGAGTTAGAAGAGAACCAACTCGAGAGCGGCTGCGAGTGCTAAGCGCAGGCAAGACAACTCTGTTGAGACCCACAGAGAAGCCACCAGCCCTAGAAAATCTTCTCAGAATGCAGATAGAAGGC
>CBVK0100469060.1:0-14199 GCA_900067695.1 Picea abies | reverse complement strand
TTTTATATGTCGGAAGTTGAATAACTTGTGAAAATACAGTTTTTTTTCTCATAAAACAAGCAAAAGTGTAACCCATCTTCATGATTTCACCCAACCCATACATGAAACTCTACTTAAATAAATCACGATTTGGCTCTATAATTTACTACGAGACACATGCAATCCATCCATAAAAATTCCATTTATTAATTGCCACATGAACAAAGAATTGATAGGGTCAATGGGAGTATGGAGGGATTGTATTTAATGTGAGGTGATATCATGGAGGGGGAAGGATTTATGAATACTTTTCAACAATCAACAAAAGCAATCAATTGTGTATCAAAACATATCCCAAAATACCAATCATCAATTAACTTCAACAGCATTTCCTCTTTATTTCCATACAGACCTTCCTTAAAAATTAGTATCACAGAACAAGGAGTGAACAAGTGAAATTACGATAATGAGGGGAGTGTATTTTGCGGAAAATGGTATAATGGAAGGGACTCCCATGGATATTGTTCTAATATATCAAACAATTCCATCTTCAATGTCAATTAAAATTCAAAACCCTTTATTGTTTCAAAACTGAAATTCAACACCCTGTTTTCAAAAATTCAGAACTGGGGTTTCACTTCAAGACTGCTCATTTGCATTTAGAAATTTCATTGCACAATAATCATTTCATAATTTATAGCCCAATAAACATTCAACATTAATAACACAACTTGCACACAACAAAGTCGAGGAGACATAACATCACAAAAATCACAATAATCACAACCAACAGTCGAGGAATGGATAGACTGTAGTCCACAATAATAAAACCAATACCTTTTAAATCACTACTGGGTTCCACGAAGTGGCCACAAAAGGGATCCCTATGTATAACACTATTTCAACTGAAAATTCAAATAACCATACTTCAAAATTTCCCTTTCATCCTGGTTTGCAAGATTCATCCAATGCATATATAATTCATTCACAGAGGTATTTTTTTTGCACATGGAAACAACACACAGTAAGTCATATCCTTTAAAAAATGTCTTTGCAATGTTGTCATCACCCAAATATTTCCACATGACATAACCTATCTCCTTTTCAAATTCTTTTTTTAAAAAACAAGCTTGACATTATTTCTATCATTGCACAGTAACAAATGGACAAAACCGATGACTAAAAAGAGCACGACAACATCTCTATTAAATTATGTGTTTTCCACCTTCACGACATTTTTCCAATACAATGCTCGATATAAAATCATCAACATGGATGTGGTATAAGAGGACGAGCTAACCATCGATATAAAATCATCAACATGGATGTGGTATAAGAGGACGAGCTAACCAATGGTTCGAGGGTTTGGCCAAAAGGGTACCTTCAATAGTCTAACACCACCAACAATTCCCACAGTCGCATTTACAGATCTTATACAAGGGCACGGGTATGATAGCCATGAAAGCCACACAATTAAATGATAGGAAGAGTCAAAAATAACCCAAGAGCTGTGAACAGTGGTACCATTCTTATCAGACAGAGAGGAACCACCCAAAAAAACCAGAAGGAAGCTGGCAGGCACGAAAAATTCCCAACAATACCTTCTTTTTCACAGGCAAAGCAATGGAGCAAATGTCGTTTTACCAACAGTAGGGGACACCCACACCATTTTTTAACTGTAAATAATTCACATACAAATGCCACAGAGGCCAATCTTCTATCACCATCCATATACAGTTGGAAATCCATAATCGTAAACTTGGAAATGCACAGACAGTTCAAGAACCAACTTTTGACTAAATTAAAGAGCAGAGCAAAAGAATTCATGGATGGAGCAGCAAGAAACTTCATACCATTGTGTAAAACTTACCAAGGAGAATCGACCAAGTATGTATACCTCTTCCACAGCTGAACAAAGTAGAGTAACAACAACCAATAAAAGACCAAGTGCGAAATGGCTAGGGTGGAAGGCTCGAGGTAGGTTAGAGTGACGTGAATTTACTGCACATCGTATCTACACTTACACATTCATCCGTAGCTAGTACGAGCAATATAACCATACAACTCATCATCCACTAACTCTAAATCAATTTAATGCAAGTCGAATACACCATAGTTTACCAATGTTTCAACTTACAATGCACCAACCTTTGTCAAGACCACAATGTAACATACATCAAAACTTGCTAGGGATACTATGACTTCCAATTTAAACAATGCGTGCAATCCTCGTAGCATGAAATCAAGGTAATCACCATATCACATACCATATGTAAATTGAAAATTGGAGTGTAAATTCTTTGTAAAATTAAATGTAGCATAGTAATACTTGTGAGACATAATTAAGACAACAACATTTCCTCTTTAGTCACCTTGCCCATAACATCCCGTAATCAATTATTTCGACAATGATTTAAATCAAATAAACTGTAGAAATCATATCTCAGCCAACTCATAAGCACATAAAACATAAGTGTCGTCTCTTCATTATAGTCACACAAGTCACCCAAGGGGTCCCACCTATTAGTATATTATTAAATATAATTAAATAATAGGGTGTTGCAACCATTTGCAAGCAGGTAACCTATGTTGCGCTTTTGGGCATCAACACACATGTCCCCAAGTTGGAGATAGATGTTATCCCCTAACCTAGGGATAACTAAAGAGATCATGTCTTGAGGCCCATGGGTCCTAGACATGGAGTGTTGAGAGTTGAATGACTTGAGCATGGCCCTAGAGGGCCCCTCTTTACTTTAGTGCAACCCATCTATAAACAACAATAATATCCATCCCACCAGCCTGGTCCTGAAGTAGTAGTAAGTCTTTCTCCATGAGGTAATGAGTCTGGGTATCATGGTATGTGTCACTCTAATTATTGAAGCACTTGAATATTTTGCACTAAGTAATAAAACTAAGAATAAAAGACATTGAATGACATATGAAAGAATGACATCTATGACAAGGTGCAACTCTCCTTCTACAAAGACACCTACCGGTAAGATCTACATTTCCTTGTTATTATTGCACCCCATGCCCAAACACTTCCACCCACGCCACCTCACACACACTTACATGACCTAGATTGGTTCTCACTAGTCTCCCAAGCTTTTTTCACTTGCTTGCATTTCACGTATCTGTACATGACAATTTGGCATGCACAACAACCCTTGGGGGTGTTGTGCATGCCAAATTTTTCATGCACAACAGTTCTGGCACAACAGCCCCTGGGCCGACTGTGCATGCCAAATTTGGAAACATGAAAAAATGATCAAAGGTTTTTCAATCGATGGATACAATATAAAATAATTAAAAGATATGTTCTCTAATAACTTTGATCGCACCATTAAATTTGACAATAAATGGACAACTTATGCGAGAAAGTGTTTGGGATATGTTATCTGAGACAGTGGCAGTTAGGTTAGAAGGCCTTATGTATGCCATAACTTCTTATTCACAAAAAACATGTTCATCTGTGGATGTCCTTTCCTGTCTTCCTTTTCCAACAACTGGATACCGATGCTGGGAAAATCTAATCTTTGAGAATAGGATTGGAAACAAGTTGTTAATTTGGTCATTGCACTAAATTTCTCTTTATATAATCCATATGTTTGGTCTTCCACTTTCATACTATTTGGAAGTAACTGTACCCGTGAAAGGTTCATAAATGCTTATTAACTATATTGATTCACAAATTCAAAATCACATTTATTTCCTATATCTCTGCAGTTTGGATTCTTTTCATCGTAGCGTTGCCTTCCCTACCTCTGATTGAAGTGTAAGTTTATGATCAACAAATATGCAGAGTTTTGGTGGTTCTGTGCGGTTGAAGTGTAAGTTATTATCAACAACCTTTTAAAGATTCATTCTGTGCGGTTGAAGTGTAAGTTATTATCAACAACCTTTTAAAGATTCATAAATGTTGTCAACGAGATTGATTCACAAATTCAAAATAACATTCATTTCCTTATTTGCTGCAGTTTGAATTCTTCCCATCCTAGCTTTGCTTTTGCTACTTCTGATTGAAGTGCAAGTTATGGTCAACAATTATGCAAAGTTGGTGGTTGTGTTCGATTGAAATTTAAGTTATTATCAACAAAGATGTAGAGATGGTTTGATGTTGATATTGTTGCTTTGGTTGAAGTGTAGAGTTATCAACAATGATGTCACTTCTTTGAGCTTGTTGACTTTGCTTTTCATCTTTCCTCTTTATTTTCTTTGGACCTTATTTGGGTACTGTAGATTAGGCAAGTGGAACCAATTTTATGGGTTTAACATCTCTGTACTGTGATTCATTGGATCACTTTTCAATCTAATTGGATTGCCTTTCCTAAATATGATTAGCAATCCTGTAAATTCTACTGTACCAATCACTGCTGAGATTTTTAAGAAGGCAGGGACCTATAATGAAAATAAAATTTTTGGTGTTACTACTCTTGATGTTGTCCATGCAAAGACATATGTTGTAAGATATATATATATTTTTAATTTAATCGTGAAATACACATCCTCGAGAAACATGTCGAGAACTTCCCTTCATTTCAAGGATGGTACCCAGGGTAAGATGGATTCCACTGAATCTTGAGTATTTCTCAACACAGAGCTCAAGGCCGTTACAACAATATACTCATCTCAATATGTCACTTGCAGGAATTGAACCTAGGTGGGGAGGATAACACTCTTTGCACACAACCATCTAAGCTAGACCCAATTCACAATATGCTGCAAGATCTTGCCAACAACATCATGCTATTTTTAACCTGATACAATTCTCAGTTTTATTCTAGTGTTTGATGTATTTCTATGATGTGTGCAGAAGTTGATGTTCCTATTGTAGGTGGACATGCGGGTATTACAATTCTTCCACTTTTTTCACAGGTAGATGTCTTTGTTGGATTTATTCTAGTGTTTGATGTCTTTCTATGATGTCTGCAGAAGTTGATGTTCTTGTTGTAGGTGGACATGTGAGTATTACAATTCTTCCACTTTTTTCACAGGTAGATGTCTTTGTTGGATCTTCATCTTGAATTTGTTCTTTCTTCTTAGATATTAGAATATTAGTTTATCAAAGATAAAAATGAGATCATAATTACCTACCCTTCAATATAGTTAGAAAGGGAACTAACATGTTTCTTGTTTTGATCATTTTGTTTAGGCAACATCCAAACCGAACTCTATAATATCTGAGGGGGACATTAAAGCCTTGACAAAGCACACACAAGACAGAGGAACTGAAGTTGTTGAATCAAAAGCAGGAAAAGGTACAACCATACTGTCTATGGTGTAACTTGTAAGTTCATATTTCGGTCCCCCATAGTGACTTATATGCATTCATATGTTTTGAATATTTGTTTTCTTATGTGATTGTCTAGAGTATGTTGCATTTTTCATCTTGATAGATGGATTAATTGGAGTGGGATAATATTATCATGGTGTATGCTTCATGAGTTCATGTTTGGAATTCTACATGAATTCATGCTTGCTAAGTACATAATTTGAGCTTCACTGTCAGTGAGAATATAGCATGAAGGAGCTTCTTTCTCTTTATCTAAATCTTCTACTTCAAACATTTGCATGTCTCAAATATTTTTCCTTAAGCTCTTATCATTTATGTGAAACTCAATGGGTGTTTTTTTCTTGTGATATTTGACTGATGGATTGATGCCTGCCATTCACCTTGATTCGATTGAAATGTCCAGAGTTAATCTAGGTTCTTTATGCAAATATTATTCCCTAAGAAAAGTTATGCCTCTCTTCAAGGATGTTGTTCCATTAGAGTTCTAATCTTTGCATAGCAACCTGTTAAATTTCCTCTGGGAGACAAGGCATTATATAAGACAAAATTGTAATCATGTTTTCAAATAACAAATTTAAAATGGAGTTAGCAGATTTATTCATTAGCAGCATGATCCAGATTAGATTGTAAATATGTGTTATCAATATTGTGGAAATATTCCTCCATTAAAGTTGTGCAACAGAATTTTAATGGTTTTCTTTCAAGCTTAGCAATGAAAATTTGGCTTTTAGTTTATGGATATGTTACAAAATATATTTTCATTATGTTTGTAATTATCCATCTTATACCCAAGCATGAAACTACCAAGGAAATTGATGAAGAGATCTACAGTTACAAGTTATTTCCTTATGCTACATTCCTAGTTTAGTGTCAAGTTCAACTTTCAAGTAACAATCTTTTTGAGGCCATTTTTAATATTATTATATCAAAAATATCTGAAAGAGAGAACCATGTACATCCACCATAACCCCTCAAACTAAACAATGGCATTGTGGTGTTTCTTATACACATGTATGTACATACAAAAAACCATTCCATCACATCATAATTATATCTCAAAGGGAAATAAGTTTTGACAGTTCTTGATGTTGTCTGTTACTGGACCTAGGTTAGTTTCATTCTAAATTTGAAATTATAATACTTTTAATTTTCTGTTGGCTTTTTATATTTATATATTGTGTGTTTTCAATACACCAGATTAGCCAAAATTTGATATTCATTCCAATTCTTGTAGCCCCTATGATGAGGGTTTGTCATACCAAACATTTGATAACAATTATATGGTCTTTAGAACAGGGAACATAGGTGCAGTCAAGGAGACCCACAACATACCAAAACACACAAAGAAGATAGTGCACAAAGCTAATTTGACCATAGTGATCCTTGAATATGTAGTTCATGAAGATCTTCCAACCATGCCAATGGAGAATCTGGAAACAAGAAGTTTCTAAGTGACAGGGAATACCTCAGATCAAGGAATATATTATCCAATCTAACAAATAGAATGAGCCTATTTTCATGATTCAATCACTATCATAGTCAAAAAACAATGAACTCAAGATGTGACTAGCACCAGAAACTTAGAAATAGAAGAAGCTTAGCTTACATCTAATAACATACCAATAAACAAGTCTATGAGTGAGGATATAAGATGAGGCAACAATACCTACAAGCCCTTCTAGGGAGGGGAACTAGGGGAGGGGGGGTTGGGAATTAATAAAAGTTGAAAATGTTAAAGGAATTAACAACATTGTTGGGGATTTATGTTCTGTTGATATCGGTATTGTAGTGATGGGAAAATGGTTTACTTCTAGCATTCATTTGAAGCAATACTTTCCTCTTAGAAAATGACAACCATGTGGAAGGATTGTGCCAAAGAAAACCATAAAATCTTAGAGATGTGATCCAAAAGTACCCATGAAAATCCTTGGTCATACGATTTCCCATACCATTTTCCCAAGGCTTGTTGTGCATGCCAATTTGGAATGCACAACAACCATAGGCCTGTTATGCATGCCAAATTGGCATACACATGAGGCCTTGGGCAGTTGTGCATACCAATTTTCCATGCAAAGCAGGCCTATGGTTGTTTTGCATGCCAATTTGGCATGCACAACCGCCCAAGGCCTATTGGGCATGCCAATTTGGCATGCACAACAGCCATAGGTGTGTTGTGCATGCCAAATTGGACTAGAGAGATGTGTAGAGTATTTAGAATGACTACTTGATTAATGTTGAATGGAAGTTACCACCCTCCCAGGTCAGGAAACACATTGATTTGAATGAGTTGGATGACTCGTGAAGATATATCACTCCAACCTAAGCTTTAACATCAACTTAGATGGCACACCCCTTGTTTTCTTATTTTTTAATTACCTTTGTGATTTGTGATTTGCGAACGTATAAGAGTTTTGTCATGTTTGCATACTAAGGATAGAAATAAAAAGGGGTATTAAAAATGCCATGAAAAAAATGGATACCTAGGATATCTGGTAAAAATAGGGGATTTTAAAATTGTACATATGTATTGGGAGGGGGGTCAACAAAAGGATTTTAGTTTTTTTTTTTCAATATTTAGTGAAATTAGGGATATTCTTTATTATCCCACGAACGCACGTGCTATGTCACAATTTCATTGAGTGAAGCCCCCGTGATTTAGTTATATTTAGTCTCCTTGTTCAACATATATTTCCCACTCTGCAACATATATTTCCCACTCAGTAGGGACTACGCTACCATGCAGCCCTTGTTTTATTTTGACCTATTTCTCCTCCCTCACGTATCTTAGATTAATTTGAACTTCAATTCTTTTTATCAATGAATTTCACCAGGTTTTCTTTATTTTACACAATATCTCTTCCATTAACTAACTTGATACCAAGCAGCCCTTGTTTTATTTTGACCCATTTCTCCTCCCTCATGTATCTTAAATTAATTTGAACTTTAATTCTTTTTTATTAATGAATTTCACCAAGTTTTCTTTAATTTGCACAATATCTCTTCCATTAATTAACTTGATAGAATTTGTTTCTATTAAAGTTATTCTTTTTAATCCGACTTTTCCTTTTTACTATTATTGATTTTGACCAAGTCCTCTTTAATAATAATATTTTATGACTAATTCTTAAGGCTAGATCTTTAGTAACCTATATATTCAATTTAAGGGGTTTATTTTTTCTATCTTATAAAAGATTTAGTTGGATTCCTAATAATGTGTGGAGTGTCCACTTGCAATGTTGGGACATTTCTAAACTTACTTCCAAAAAATCTCATTACAATTATGATTAACTGTGAAAACCTTCATGATAGAAAAAAATAAAATTAAAGTTTTAATAGTTTCATAGGAACTCTATGTTTGGAAATCAACAAGTGTAGAGGTGAAGGACCAATTTCCATCTGAAATATTGAAGAGTAAAAGACCATTTTTCAACTAGAAAAAAGGGACATAGTGTGCCTCAAGAAATAAACTTGGTGAAAAGGTTAATCACACCCCAAAAATGAAGGCAAGAAGGGGTAATATCCCTTGAAAAATGAAGGCAAAAAGAGTAAATCACTTCATAAAAACCAAAGGTAATGAAGAGTCACATTGTGAAAAACGAAGAGGAAATAACTAATCGCACTTCAAAAAATGAAGGCGAAAAGAGTAAATTGCATCCCAAAAAAAGGGGAAAAACACTAGATCGTATCCCCAAAAATGAAGGTGAAAAAAAGAAAATTGTACCTTAAAAAATGAAGGCAAAAAGAGTGAATCACAACCAAATAGTTGAAGTAATTCACAAGTAGAAAGATGAATGATAATGCTAAATTGTTAAAATAAAAGTCTTTGCTTTTGTTTATATTCCCTTTCTAACCCTTTACTTAAGCTTTTGTCTTTATCATTTACTATTTTGGGATCATGTTTGAGAGTTGTTTCAACTCTATCAAGCTTCAAATGAAGAAAGTATAATTTCAAAATTCACTTAGATTTCAACAATTTTAATGATTTTCAATGTTTTAGCACTCAACATTGGATCTATGATGACTCATCTCTAAGGTTTTAGCAAGGAACATATCATTTTTATCTCAATGATGCATGAGAGTCATGCCCAACTTAGATTGCATTTTCATCTTGATGTTGAATGCAAGTAGACTCACATTTAGTGTTAAAGTAAATATTAGTTCATAGTGGTCAATTAGATATTATACTTACGCATTAATAAAGTCTTAATGATTTTCAATGTTTTAGCATTCAACATTGGATCTATGATGACTCATCTCCAAGGCTTTAGCTAGCAACATATCATTTTTATCTCAATAATGCATGAGAGTTGTGCCAAACTTAGATTGGATTTCCATCTTGATATTGAGTGCAAGTAGACTCACATTTTGTGTTAAAGTAAATATTAGCTCATAATGGTCAACTAGATATTATACTTGTGTTGTTTTTCTTCATATGAGATATAATCAATATATTATTACAATGATGAGTGTTCCATATATAGGGAACATATGGTGACCATCCATGAAAGGATGCGTCCTTTGAATAATCAATAACTATTTATTATTATCATTTACTTATTATATATGATGATATTTAATAATCAATAATTATATTATTAATTATTATTCTAAGAGAATATCTTCTCGATGTTGTCCAAACATCAACACTCTCTCTCAACGAGGGAGACATTATGCAACATGCCAAGCTTGTCTTTGAAGTATACAAACTTCACCCTAGACTCATGACACTTGTGTGTCCATCTTGGGAGACATCTCTCTCCCACTTAAACCGAGGAGAAACTCCTTCTATGGCTCTCCCTCTGAGCCAATTAACTCTCTCTAAGATTAGGCTCACTTTGGGTCCACATGTAATAGCATATCACATCTTGAGTCTTTATTATTCCTTGTCAAATCACCATGACTAGGACAAAGACCACACCAGGATCTTTCACCACAAGTACACACATGTGAGTGAATGTCGGTATGATGCTAATTGACACGTGGAAAGCACTTCAAGAACCTCGAGTCCATATTATTCCTTGTCATGATCAAGGAAGGACTACAATTGGGCCCATTTACCACAAGTGCACCTTTATGATAAATGTATCCTATCTTCGTTGGTCTGCAGCCCAATCTAGGAGAAGGTTCGCTCGATGTTGAAACATCAATACTCCCTCTTAGCTAGGGATGTATCTTTCCATAGTAGTACACAACTACTGTCCAGAGACACACAGTCTCCGCCAGTGGTACACAACCACCATATTAGAAAAAGGTTTGTCACACATGGCACTCCCATGTGGACTTCTAGAGGCTACTCCCTCTATGAACATGTAGGGTAAACTCCCCATAGTGTGTGATGTCAAGGGTCAACTCCCTTGATATGTCCTCATGTGCTCTCCACATGGGACGTTGGGACATAAGCCCAAATGCACTCATCCCTTCTCGGATAAGTGTCCTCATAGATCAACTCAGCTCAATCACAGAGGTGTACGATCTGGAGAAAGTTTGCCACACATGGCACTCCCATGTGGACTTCTAGAGGCTACACCCTCTAGAAAAACTAGGGTCAACTCCATTGACATGTCCTCATGTGCTCTCCACATGGGACGTTGGGATATAAGCCCAAACACACTTATCCCTTCTCGGATAAGTGTCATCACAGATCAACTCAACTCAGTTACAGAGGAGTGCGATTTGGAGAATGTCTCAAGAAGATTCAAACATCAACACTCCCTCTCAGCGAGGGAGGCATTCTTTGCCATGCCAAGTCTGTCACGAAAGTACTTGAATTCTGTCCTGGTTTGGTAAGAATATAAAAAACCTACTCATCTGTAGGAAGGTACAACACCAATACTTCCTTCCTCTGCACCATGTCTCAGATGTAATGGTACTTGATCTCAATGTGGTTCGATTTGTCATGAAATACTAGATTATCTGAGATCTTCACACAACTTTGGTTACCATAATGACTAATGGTGGAATCCAGCAGATGTTTGGATAAATCTGCAAGGAGCTTGCGAAGCCACACTGCTTCACAGACTGACATACTTAATGCAATGTACTATGCTTTTGTTGTGCTCAAAGCCACAAAAGTCTATTTCCTACTACACCAGGAAACCATGGAAGATCCCAAAGTGAAGCAACACCCGAAGGTGATCTTTCTGTCCACTGCGCTCCTTGCCCAATCAGAGTCAATATATTCCTGCCATATCATATCAATACTGGAAGTATACCTCTGACCACATCAAATTGTGCCTCGCAGGTATCTCAACACATGATTCACAACAATCCAATGTGTCTATCTCGACTAACTCATAAACTGGCTAAGTGCACTCACTGCATAGAAAATATCTAGTCTGGTGTTAATCAGATACATAAATGATCCAATTAGTTGTATGTACAGGGTTGGATCAATTTCATCGGAATCGGAAGAAGAAACACTTAGTTTCTTCGGATTTGTCACCATTGGTGTAAACATGGGATTCAAGTTCATCATCCCAAACTTCTTTAATATCTCAACTGTGTACTTTCCCTGACTCAGGAAGATCTCATCAGTTCTCTGCCACACCTCTAGTCCCAAGAAGTAGTGCATCATACCGAGGCCCTTCATCTCAAACTTAGACGCCAACGCATACTTGCATTCAACAATAAGGCTCTCTGTATCAGTGAGGAATAAATCATCAACGTAGAGGACCAAAATTAGGGACTCACCATTAACAGTATTGTAGTACAGGATGGGATCGATAACACTTTTGATGAAGCCAAAAAATCATCAGGTGTCCATCAATCCTCACATACCAAGCTCAAGGTGGTTGCTTGAGTCCATACAAGGCCTTCCTCAACCTGCACACATGAGACTTCGTCTCATGTATCACAAAACCATATGGATGCTTGATGTATGCTTCTTCATCCATCTCTCCATTGAGAAAGGTTGTCTTTACATCCATCTGATGTACTCTCCAACCCATGGATGTTGCAGGAGAAATAATCATTTGGATAGAAGTGTATCGAGCAACATGAGCAAATGTCTCCTCATAATCTATTCCTTCCACCTAAGAGAATCTTCTAGGAACAAATCTTATTTTGTGCCTCTTGATGCTCCCATCAACTATGTGTTTGATCTTGTAGATCCATTTAGAAGTCACTGCAAACTCCCCCTCAGGTCTCAGAACAATATCCCACACATCATTCTTCATGATGGATTGATACTCCTCCATCATTGTATCTCTCCATATTGGCTGACTAGATGCCTCCTCACAACAAGAAGGCTCATAATCAATGATGTGTCTCATAGCTCCAGCATAGCATGAATATCTCCGAGGTCTCTTGCTCTCTCAGAAGGTACCATGAGGAGTTGCATGTCCTTTTGCCTCTTGCAGAGTCTGACGAGCCCATGCAAGTATCTTCGAACCTACTACAATATCTCTCTAAACATTAACTGGAGCTACAAGATCAATGGGATCAATTGGCTCAACTGTCTCCCTCTAAAAGAGAATGTCATCTTGGACCTTATTTGACATATAAAGGTTTCCTCGTGAAACCAGTGTCTAATACATATCAAGGTTCCTTCATGGACTCAATGTCTCACAAGACATATCGAGGTTTCCTTGTGAAACCAATGTCTTGGTTCATTCATTTGACCATATGAGGCACGTCGGGATGAAGTCTACACCATCTTTCTCATCTATGTGCTGAAGCCTGGCTGCTTCATCTGGACCATGTCTTGGATGAAATCCTGGGAGAAGCCTCTAAAGCCTCACCGCTTCCATGACTTGCATAATTGGCTACGATATATTCTACCTCTTCAGTGCTAAGTGTTGAAAAAGTCTACTTCCACAAATATTGATTGATATCAAGCTGAGGCAGCACCCTCTGGTGCGCTTTCAGTCAACTGCACTCTCTGCCTAGTCAGAACTGTATATCTCTACAACGTTTCTTCATCTCTTGAGACATATCCAACTGTACCACACTGGTACACTTACTCTACTACAACTTGGTCTTCTCAAACCACAAGTTGGATTAGGGTGCTTACTACAAAGCACTATCTGGCTATTTTATTTGAGAGTAGGTCCTCCACTCTCTCTGCAGCTACTCCCTCTAGCATTCTGCAACTACTCCCTTTGGGACTCTGTAACTGTTAAGCACTAAGACTGAGAGTATCTTCTCTACTCTGTCAGCAACTTCCCTCCTCTGGGACTACTCTCTGTGGAACTAGATCCTCCACTCTCTCCTAGAACACACCAATGTGGCCATTCTCCTCGATAATGAAACGATTTATGACTTTTGTCATCATTCTTTGGACATTGAATGTCCCATATACACAAATTTGAACCGACTTGTCTCACAGGTACTTGAAAAACCCTAAAAGTTCTGTTCAGTTATATGTGTCTTGAATGGTCAATGTTAACCTTATTTTATTTATGTTTTTCATACAAGGGAAACTGTGCCAGCAACGTAGAAAAGGCCGAGAGGATTAAGGCACCTGCCTGTGATCCACCATGAAATTCTTAGAGCATTAGAGTAGATCTCATACGCAGATATTCCCTCCTTTCAAATATCAAGAAACTACGCCGAGATATTGAACGAACCCACGATAGACTGCACAGGTTCCAACAATATTTCATCACCCAAAATGCCTAGATTTCCCACAATCCTCTTAGTGCCAGAGACGGTTTATTTCTGATGCAAGTGAAAATAGGATCCCCGAATCCAATAACGTTGCATTTAATAGTAGACACGGGCAACAATTTGATATGGACCAAGTGTCAACATTCTTCATTATATAAACTCAGACAATACTCGTCCTACAGTAAGGCCTCTTGCGGTATCTATGTTTGTTTAGTCATGGGAAACCGATGTGATGCCCAAAAAACTGTGTATATCGCTATGGGTATACAAATACTTCTTATAGCTCTGGAACCTTGGCTTATGAAACATTTATGCTTTCA
>CBVK0100469036.1:0-12992 GCA_900067695.1 Picea abies | reverse complement strand
TGCTTGGTCACTTCCGCATGCTGAGTGCTGCCAATGTAGAAGTACCTCCATGCTACCAAATTTCAACAGAACTCTCTGCCCATCATCATCTCATGTAAGCAATCCCAGAAATGGTAATTCAAAGATTTGGCAGAACTTCGCAATCACTATCCATAACTGGTTGAAGGAAGGATTATTATGTGTGGCAGATACGTTGCACGATATTCTTTATATTTTTGCTTTTGTCGTCATAATGCATCTCACCTTCGAGCTGGTTTCAGGCCTTTGCTTCAATCTTCGTCCCAGGGAGTCTCCATTGGAATATTGGGTTATCGATTGCCTAGGCATGGGATCCAGAGAGCCAACCTGGTCCAGAAGGGTGGAACAATTGGAATCCGAACTTGCAGAGTCTCGTGAGGCAACAATGGCGCTGCAAATTAGATACAATGGGCTCTCTGTTCACGTTACAGAGGAATCCATCAGTCAGCGACAATCCATTTGGCAGCTTCAAGACGAAACAGTTGCCCTTCGTCAGCAGTTAGAAGAGCTTCACGCCACTCCTCAAAGCAATGTCTCTCCTTTAAACTCAGAGGCCGTGTCATCTCCAGCACCAGACCCTGGCATTCCAGACATCAATGTTCCAGCAGCAAATTGCAGGAATCGGCAATCTCTCCTTCTGAAATATCCCTGATCCGGATGATCACGATATTCGCTGCAAATCTGATACTAAGTCACTCCCTGCTGGCCTAATCTTGGGGATGGGACATCACACCTTCAGTCTTTCTAGTCTTCTATGTACTGCTTCTGTATATACATTCTAGGAGTCTTTTATAGGATATATACTGGAAATTTTGTAATTTCCCCGCAGGGGAAAACATTTATGAAGGATTGAGTCACTAGAAACATCCTGATACAGGATGGTTCTGCATATTTTGGAGAATCTGTGATGGCTCTGCTGATTTGTATCTTCCTGGCAACCTCTTTGGTTGCCCTGCCTTTCTAATATAAATTTTATCCTTTCTTGTTAAAAGAAAATTGCAATTTTGGCAAGATTGCTTAGCCGGATTCCAGTGATGACAAACCAAAAAAAGTCCGATAGTTTAGGGAGATGAAAAACTTGTGATATATCGCCTATATTTACAACTATGACAATTTAGAAGCATTACTTCTGGACTGTTAAAGGTAACCCGGGTATAACCACTCTCAAGTCTTTCAACTTTATGTCTCCCATGCAGGGGTAGGTTGTATAACACTTGCATCAGTTATCTCCTTGGGATTTTCAATTTTGAACTTGCGGCATTTTTAAGGGATCCTAAGGTCCTCCCAACCATTCAAGCTACACTGTTTTAGCCTTGGAGTTTTAAAATTTTTGCTGAGGTTTTCAGTCTGTTTGAATTCCAGAATACTCTTCATGTCTTGGACTTTAATTGAATTGGAATTGCTGGGTCAGTGTAGGTGGTAAAAATCTTCTGACCCCTCAGCCACGTCTGAGAACCGGTTTCTTCTCTATTCTGGATGCTACAATTTTGCCTCAAGGAGCCATACATGAAGCTTGTACTTCAGTGGGAGCTGGGAAGTATGGGAAGCCAATTAGTTTAGATGCAAAGCTTAAAGTTGACTTAATTGTCATTGGGTCAGTTGCAGTTGATCCCAGGACTGGTGCAAGGCTTGGGAAAGGCGAGGTAATGATGCTTTAGCCCTTTTTTTTCCTGGACTCCTTTCAACAATCTAAGAACATAGATATCTTTGTTTTTCGCTTTTTTTCAAGTTGATCTTACATTTCTTTTATTTGAATGGAAATGGAATGATTGGAAATTTCATCTCATAAAAAACAAGTTCAGTATCAGCACAATAACTTTTCGACGTGATAGGTTATTATTGCTCATAGGTAAGATCACTATATTAGAGCGGGGAATCTTAAAGCACTTTTTTAGCAGGATTGTTCCATATTAGCGGTTTTGATGTTGTTGATCTGGACCATTCTAGATTTGAATACGTTTTTACATTATAAAATCCAGTACTTGATATTGAAGTGGTAGGCATTTAGAATTTTGATAAGTTTTCTGCTTTGTGGTTGTATATAACTGGGAAAATAGTACATTATGAAAAAAATAGTATAAGATCTAGGTGCTGTAGGTATGTGCAATATTGATAGATCTATTACAATTTTGTCAAGAGGGCTAGACTGTTAAATTCAATTTAAACATTCTATACTTCAATCTACTGCATAAGAAACCATTATAAACCTTGATGCTCTCTTATTTTCAATAAGACTGTAGAAAGGACCATATACAGGGCAGACGTTCAAACTCTGCAACCATCGGGATACAGCATACCACATAAATGCTTAAAATTTAAATCCCTTCACAATGGGTGAAAGTTGATCTGGGATTATGTTACATTGTAAGTGGTGGCTTGGACAAACCTTATTAGGAGAATTAATGCCAACGGTGTTTTTGATTTCCGTCAGAAACATTTGCTTAACCACATTGCCTTCTGAATTTCTACCTAGTCAACAAAGCTAGTGGTAATATTTCTAGTACTTTACAGGGATTTTTAAACTTGAAATTTATTGAATGCAGGGGTTTGCTGAACTTGAGTATGGAATGCTGCGGTACATGGGGGCTATAGATGACTCAACTCTTATCATCACTTCAGGTATCTTTATCAGCTGTGTTATTGTTTGGTCTTAACTGTTGGCCACCCTTTTATATCTTTGGGATGAGTTACTTGCATATATGCACAGTTCTCTGATGAATTAAAATCTATAGCTTTCTGGTTATTGGCTGTAGCATGAATCTATTTAAGGGTCATCTATTCCATTTCCATTGAATTTGCACGGGGCGTGCACCCAGCCTCATCCCTCTTGACATGCCATTCTGGTGGGGCTAACCACAACAAGAATGGAACCCTGGTGGATGGCTTTGTTATCACACAATTTGTACTTGGATAGAAGAGAAGGCAAAAGGAAAGCAAATTGGCGTAACAGGAGACTATCCTATCACTGTCACCTCAATAGGATATCTCTTTCTATTTAGGATGGTAGGCCCAGGGGAGACGTCTCCGGTGACCTGGGGTTTTGAGAAGGCAAAGTGAAAGTAGCTAGGTAAAGGTCCCCTCTCACAAGTCACCACCGATCAGAAAGTCCGGTTTAAATAACCAATGAAGAAATAATATGCCAGAAGTGTACCTGCCCGGAACAAAGCAACAAGAGAACTATATTTGCAAGTATACTTGCTGGTTAGCACTTCATAAAACCATGAACTTTCTTAATAAAAACAATTTGCTGAATATGGTGAAGTAAACAGAAATCTTATAACAACAATGTTTATAGAGCAATACTTCAGATAAAATGTCTTGAAACTAGCTTCAAAATGACTAAAAATCATTAACCATTGAAGTCATAACATTAGCATTTGACAGAAGCACATAAGACAAAGTATAATTCAGCCTTTACAATTGCTTTTATGAGCTTTTAATGCTGCATCTAATGGCTGTAGCTTACTTTAGTAACAACAGCAATGTTGTTAGTAGGTCAAGCTATTCTAGGGTTAGAAAGTGTTAGTAGGTTGTTCAAAGAGTAGGTTTTGAAGGTTCCGATCTCACCTCTTTAACTCAAAGATGAAGCAAATGACGGCTAAGATGAAGCAATAATTGCTAGGGTGTTGCAATGGCAAGGCCCTTAACAATGGCTTCAAGAAAAACGACTTCTTGGCAAAATCTAGTAGGTGAATAGCTATTGAGATAAGGACAATAAGCTAGCAATTTCATAATCTTAGTAAAATGCAAAGTCAAGATGCTATAACCATTCAAAGGAAAGAAGAATTGCATAATTTCACTTACATTCACCAAGAATAATCTAGCATATGCCCTAGTCGAAGACTTTCCACCAAGAAAATGCTAAAAAACACCAAGATTAGCCTCCTCCAACAAGTGCGCACTAAATTTCAGTCATAAAACCCTAAGTAGGATGCAAATTTCAGACCTCACAAGTGTGAGTGAAAGATGATGAAAAATAAGAGGTAATTTCCCCTTATTTATACAATATAGATGACCAGAATTAGGTAAGAAAGGCCGACATGGCCAGTTACAAATAATATCCAGTTTTGACATTAAATGTCATAATAAAACCTTAAAACAAGATGCTAAGATGATGTCATGCCCTTTTAGGGTGACGTTAGTCCCTTTTTGGGCAACGTTTGCCTCTTGGAGCAAAACACTAGGCCTTCTGGGCCTCAAGAACCTGCCACACGTGCCACTTGGCACACACCAACCTCCAAAACATTGGATGACGTCATGGGTGACCTGGGTGACATCATGGGCCTTCCAAGGCCTACATCATGGTGGAAAGGGCACAACCCCCCTGGGTCCAGGCCTGCCAGGCTGCCCCTGGTGAAACACCCTCCTCTCTCTGGTGCAATCCTCTGATCTTCTTCTGCCCCCTGTTGGGGTCTCAATATCCATCTGGTGGGATTTTAACCCCATGGAGGTCTGAACTAATCATCTCCCCAAGTGTACCTGTCCATTGGGTGTGGCCCTGCAACATCAACAAATACGCCCTCCATGGGCTCATAAGTCATAGGGATCATAGCAATGTCAATCATATCTAATCATCAAGTTGTTAAATATGTGCATAAAACCCCTTTTATCCGGACAAGTGCTCAAAGACATTATGCTAATCTGCAAACCAATTTTGGAGGGAACGCTAGGACGTCCTATTGGGCCAATGTTCATTGGATGTGGGATGTTTTCGGGAGAAGTCAAATCTAGGCCATGTGAGTGGATGAGGTGGTAAGGGATGTTTGGGGAAAGGGTGCAGTGATAGCAGGGAAATGTATGGCTTACCTGTGGGTGCCTCTGTAGAGTGTGAGCTGCACCTGTCATGGATGCAAATGTCTCGAAGCCCATTCATGCCTTTTATCTTTTATTCTTATTGCTTTTTTCTTTCAAGAGGTTAGTTAGGGGATACTGCCCTGGCGTGGTGACCAGTGGTGGCAATGTTACCCACAAGCATTTCACGGAAATGAGAACGCTGGCTCGTGATGAGACCCCCTTTCTCTTGGCTATGCCACCAAGAGCCACTACCCTGGCGTGGTGACTAGCTGTCGGTAGTGTCATACAACTACATGCCCATGGACTTAATAGGCTGGCTCGTGATGAGACCCCCTATCCTCTAACTAGGTCTTGTTTTTTTTATTTTTTATGGGTCCCTCAGTTTCTTGCTGAGAAGCTTTTTATTGCTATCTTGGGGATCCTTGAGCGAAGCATCTCAAGGTTTCATTCTTTTGGCTTTTATCTTTTGCCAGCTACTTTTACCCTCTGGGCCTTTAGCCCCTTCTTCCCACACGGTAAGGTACAACCCTTAGATATTTGGCCAACCTAATGCCCAAACTAGTGTAATGTGATGGATGAGCAGGAAAAAGATGAAAAGTGGTAAGTATGGTGGGAGCGGACGATGGCCTTTCATGAAACCCCCCATTGTTAACACAAACCGTATGGGTACCAGCTTACAAGGGCATCCTGTCATTCCCCCCAGGTTTGGTCAAGTGGACAAGCATAAGGTCCAAGCACATGCTAGAAGAAAAAATAATTAAATGCACATATTCAAAGGTTTTGAGGATCAGAGTGACACATACCATGATACTCGGACTCATTACCTCATGGAGTAAGACGCATCTCTGCTGCAAGACTAGGCCGATGTGTTGGATGTTGCTGCTGTTGACAAAGTGGAGGCACTGGTGAATGAAAGGATGGGCCCTCTAGGGCCATGCTCAAGTCGATCTGGCTCTCGGTACTCCATGTCTAGGACGTATGGGCCTCGAGACATAATCTCCTTAGTTATCCCCAGGTTAGGGGATAACATCTGGCTCCAACTCGGGGACATGTGCTCACCGTAGAGCGCATGTGAACCTCAACATCTCTGGCATAACCTGTGACCTACTTGATCTCAACATAAGGTTGTTAGCAATCATTTGGGGTGGTGATATCACCCCCGAATCATATATATAAAATACAAAAATGAAAACAAGCATATGTACAAATGGAAATACAAACTACTCTAGCATGAAATGAAAAATGGTATATACAATGAATGCAAATGCCTACTTACTGTTGATGAAAGTAGCTATGGGAGACATCCTCCAGCTTACAAACCTGTGAGATGTGGAACATAGCAGCTATGTGAAGTCTTTCTCTCAGCTTACAAACTTGAGAGAAAGCCCCTATGAAGGGTTCGCGGTTCCTGCCTGGGACAGATTCAGGAACGTAGAGATGGCCTCCTCCATGATGTGAGAGAGAAGAACTCCAGATGATTATCCGATGTAAAAGCAATCTGTTGAGTTAGGACGTGCCTGTGGCTGAGCACAAGGTGAACGTGGGAAATCCCAAAAGTGCTGGATACATCATCATGTGAACATAAATGAAGATGATGTGATTGCCTCCTCTACGAAGCAGAGTTGATGAGAAGACTCCAAATGATTCTCCTGTTGGTGGCAGTGGGAAAGTAGATATGTAGAGTTGACGTGCCTGTGGACAAAATTAGGTGAACGTGTGAGGACCTAGTTCATCTGTGTAATGCAGTGAATCAGAGTCATGACATCCCTAAGGATGTGCCCCTAGTAGATGAGCACTAGTGGGTGTATCAGATCCTTTGCTATATATTGTTTAAGAGTCAGACCTACCTGTAACCCTAGTTATTATGTAAAGGGTACATGTCGGCCCCACCTTAATGTGTTTAATAATAAATGTAAAAGATAATTAATATTGATATTGATATTAATATTAATTATTATTATAAGAATAATAATAATAAATTATATATTGACTTAGAGAGGTTGGCCCTGTTGAGCCAATAGATGCCTTTGTTGAGTGGTCAAGTCTAATATAAGTAAGAGATGGTTCTCCATTGTAGAATCATATCTTTCTTGTGAGTTTGGAAATTTCAGCAAACACTTATACTTGGAAAAGTGGCGCACCTCTCTTGGGCGCTAGGGTTTCTGGGGCTTAAGCACCCTCTTGTGTGCTAAGTCATTCTTGATGGTGAAAGGTCTTTGTCTTGAAGAATATAGCAAAGGATTTGGCTGGGTTTTTCTCCCTTGTTTGAGAAGGGTTTCCCAGGATATATCTTGTGTTCTTGTGCATGGTGTTTCTTCTTGTGATCTTGGTTGCTGCAACATTCTTGTTTATGGTTAAGACATGATGAAATTAAATGAACTACATGCTTAACCTAGCTTATGAAAAATCAACATGGTATCGGAGCATAGGTCTTGAAAGAACCCATTGCACAAGCATCTTTCACAAGAAAAAGGAAAAACGTCACTGTTGCCGTACAAGAAAATTAGGGCTTTTTATTGAAGAAGATTTTCAGCCTCAAAACTATCTAGAAAAGTGCGCCCTAACCCAAGGAACTCTTTGGCACCTTCAGCGCACCTTTTTAGTGGGTAGATCTCCCGGAAAGTGAAACCCTAGTTTTCACCAGTACCAAAAATACCAGAAAACCAGAAATACTAGAAGTACCAGAAATACTAGAAGTACCAGAAAACCAGAAGCACCAGTCCATAAATCCGCTGGTCAAGTTTGAGGGGGCAAAACTTGGATTTTCAAAAATCTGACTGTACCAGCATACTCGCCTCAGCTCAGCGCATCTAGCCCCTAGATCAGAATTTAAAATTTTGAAGTTTGAAAAATTAGTGTTTCCTCATAAAACCCTAATTTGCAGTTGCAGTTGCAGTTTTAGAATAAGTTGCAGTTGCAATTTCAGTATCAGTTGAAGTATCAATTGTACTACTAGTTGCAGTCACCCTTGAAGTTCTTAAGAGTTGGAAATTATTACCGCTGCCACCAGATGGTGCCACTACCTGCAAATGCTATCAAAGGTATGTACTCACATATGTTTAAACTGTTAAGCTTTAAAGGGTATTTGCAGGAGAAGGGATCTCTTGCCATAGATCCAGAAGGATCTCAAGATCCAACACATTCAGAGGAATAATGCAACTCAGGTTTGATTATTTTGATATGCATCTATTTGTTATGACATTATTTTGATCTAGGTTGCATGTTGAAGCTATGACCATCATACTAACCTTTGGTCAAAATTAAAGTCAAGGTATTATATGGATTAAAGTTGAGATCATAGAGTTTATTCTCTAACCCAACCTTCTGTCAAGATAGCATATTGTCCTAGTACAAAAGACAGGTTGAAGAAAGCACTTGTCATCTTGAGTGAAGGAGACCTGGAAGAAAAGCAACACACACTCATTCTTGAGGACAAGACTCCAGGTTCCAGGTTACCATGGACGAATGTTTGATCACAACACTAGAAGAGTGTTGACCTCATTTCGTATTGTATTTCTTACTTTTGATCTTTGCTTCAAACAGGTCACAAGTGATAGCTCTAAAGGAGCTATTGTGATGATTATTCGTGTTTTTGTTTTTATCTACTATTATCAAAAGAGTATTATTATTGCTTGTTGTTTTGTTGACCTTGCTCAAGTCACAGGTGATAACCTTGAGGAAGTCATAGTGAAGGTTGCAGAAGGCAACACATTAGATGAGATATGAAGCAGACTATGTACATGACCATATACATTCATGTACCCAAAGAGAAGAAGTCCAAGCTAGATCCTTTAGGAAGAAAGGATACAATGAATCTTCAAAGACATCTCTAGTAAGAGACAGATTGAGACGAGCAGAGACATTGTCCTTGAAGAAGAGATAGTTTTTCAAAGAACCAGAGAATCTCAGATGGAGATTGACAGTGAAACAATACCTTCTCCCCCTTCAGAAATTCAAAGGGAGACAGACATTACTCTAGGTTATCCAGGATCTCCAGTCGATATGTTCAAAGATATTACAGTAAGGCATAAAATGCCTACCTAGACTCACTCTGCAAGAGACAGAGAAACATACAAGCCTCTCAAGGCACACTCCGAGAAAGCAAAAGAGATTTTCGAGCTACCCTTCAGTCATGAGCCACCTCATTGATGCCGAGACTCCTTGTCTTAGAGAAGCAACAAGAGAACTGGTATGGTAAGATGCCATAACAGAAGAATACCAGTATATCTTAAAGAATGATGCATAAGATATTATTCAGGGACTAGAAAGGGAAGTCTGTGGTAACTTCCAAGTAGATCTATAAGATCAAGCATGCAGCTAATAGAAGTATCAAGAAATATAAAACGAGATCTATAGCCAGATGTTTATCATAAACAGAGGGAGTTGTTTATGATGAGACACTTGACCTAGTGAAATGATACACTTCCATTCGTACTACCATCCATGAGTTGGAAACTATTTCAGATAGATAGATTCTTGATGAGTTTGGATTTCAACAAGAGTGTCGCTGATCCAAACCTATACAGTATTGGTGATGAGAACCTGATATGGATGACTTATTCAGAAAGCGTTGTTGTAATCCTTGACTTCTGAATTCGAGATGAAGAATCTGAGTATGATGCACTACTTCTTGGGACAAGAAGTATGACAGAGGACCGATAAGATTTTCCTCAGCCAAGGAAAATATACAGTGAAAAAATTAAAGAAGTTCAGTATGACAGAATGCAAAAACCACCGTGATGGATTTAAAGAAGAAGATTGATAATGATTCAGACGAGACTGATCCTCAACTGATAGGATCACTAATGTATCTGGTTAACACCAGACTGGATTCATATCATGCAGTGAATGTGGCCTGAGATATGCCTCCAGTGTGAAACTGAGTTTGCAGGATATACCAATTCAGATTGAGCAGAAAGTACAGTGGACGGAAAGAACACATCCAGTTGATGTTCTACCTTGAAGTTTGCAATGATTCCATGATACAGAGGAAAATTGTACACATGCAGTACCTTCCTACACATGAGCAGATTGCAGATACCTTCACCAAAATAATTTCGTGAAGAATGGCCCCCTAGTTGAGAGGGAGTGTCGATAACTCTAGCCAGGACAAAATTTAAAATTCAGAGTACATTGGTATGAGACTTGGCTTAATAAAGAATGCCTCCCTAGCTGAGAGGGAGTGTTGATGAAAGCATCTATGGGAGACATCCTCTAGCTTACAAACTTGTGAGATGTGGAACATAGTAGCTATGTGAAGTCTTTCTCTTAGCTTACAAAACTGAGAGAAAGCCCCTATGAAGGGTTCGTGGTTCCTGCCTGGGATAGAGTCAGGAATGTAGAGATGGCCTCCTCCATGACGTGATTGAGAAGAACTCCAGATGATTATCCAATGTAAAAGTGATCTGTTGAGTTAGGACGTGCCTGTGGTTGAGCACAAGGTGAACGTGGGAAATCCCAAAAGTGTTGGGCACATCATCATGTGAACAGAAATGAAGATGATGTGATGGCCTCCTCTGAGCAATAGAGTTGATGAGAAGAATCCAGATGATTCTCCTGTTGGTGGCAATGGGAAAGAAGATCTGTAGAGTGAACGTGCCTGTGGACGAGCATAGGTGAACGTGTGAGGACCTGGTTCATCTGTGTAATGCAGTGAATCAGAGTCATGGCATCCCTATGGATGTGCTCCTAGTGGATGAGCACTAGTGGGTGTATAAGATCCTTTGCTATATATTTTTCAAGAGTCAGACCTACCTATAACCCTAGTTATTATGTAAAGGGTACAGGTTGACCCCACCTTAATGGTTTAATAATAAATGTAAAAGATAATTAATATTGATATTAATATTAATATTAATATTAATTATAATAATAATAATAATAATAATAATAATAAATTATATATTGACTTAGAGAGGTCGGCCCTGTTGAGCCAATAGACGCCATTGTTGAGTGGTCAAGTCTATTTAAGTAAGAGATGATTCTCCATTGTAGAATCATATCTTCCTTGTGAGTTTGGAAATTTCAGCAAACACTTCTACTTGGAAAAGTGGCACACCTCTCTTGGGCGCTAGGGTTTCTAGGGCTTAAGCACCCTCTTGTGTGCTAAGTCATTCTTGGTGGTGAAAGGTCTTTCTCTTGAAGAATATAGCAAAGGATTTAGCTGGATTTTTCTCCCTTGTTTGAGAAGGGTTTCCCAGGATATATCTTGTGTTCTTGTGCATGGTGTTTCTTCTTGTGATCTTGGTTGTTGCAACATTTTTGTTTATGGTTAAGACATGATGAGATTAAATGAACTACATGCTCAACCTAGCTTATGAAAAATCAACACTTACCTGCACTTACCTGTGAAGTCAAGTCTCCACCCCTTGATGGGGTTTGAGGAGGTGCCTACTTGTTAGATTTTAGGGTAAAAATAGCAGAATAATAGTCTCTTTTAAATTTTCCAATAATTAAGACAAATTAGATCTGTATATCAAAGATAGACTCCAGGTAAAGCAGACTACAACAACTTAATAACGGAGCTCTGATCACATATGCATATAAACTCAGATTTAAGAAACAGATCTAAACACTGCATCTAGGACTAAAACACTCAACTCATATCTGAAACTGAAAACAGAGGTAACATCATATAGAAGGACAGATCTGTAACAGTCAGTGGCAGCTTATAGAAACAACTCAGAACTCATAAGAAAAATAGTTCAGATCATAGATAGTGAATATCTATAAATGCAACAGCAGATGTATATAATAACCAGTTTTCAGATCTAAAGAAACTGCCTAAACATTCCACAGCATACACATCTTTAGATCCACATCATTCAAACTAGATTAGATCAGTCCTGAAGCAAATTCAAATTTAGATAGGTGAAACACATACCTGATACAACAACCTACCAATGAAGATGTCACAGTAACCACAAGAGGAGTAGATCCGGTTGTAATGCTTAGACAAAGGTTCAGTTCAGGATCAACTGAGATCTCTATGCCAAAGATAGAAGGAACTTTCATGCCATCAAGCCTAAAGGCCACTGGGGACAACACAAAGAAAAACCAAACCCTCCCAGTAAAAGACTTAACCATTAAACCCTTGTTTCAACAGAGAACTGGACTGAAACCTTCATGTAAGCCTCAACACAAGGCACCTCACATTTTATTCTAGCAAAAGGGGCCATAGGCTATAGGTCTCTCCACACAGCAAGCAAAGGGGATTCATATGGCTGTAACCTCAAGAGTAGAAGGTGCCGCACCTTGCACACAGCCAACACACTGAAGAGACCCCACTCTAGTAGTCTTTAAGGAGACCTGAGGCTACTCAATACATCAACCCTGCAGAGAAAGGAAAACCAAACCTAGCAGCCATTCCTTACCGTGCATAGGAAGAGGACGGCTCTAAAAATCCCTCACAGCAAAGAGGACAGCACTCCAAGAACTCACGGCAGCCACAGGAGTAGGTTGCGGCTAAGAGAAAACTGCTACAGCAGGTAACCCTACATCAAAATAGGACGCGGTACCCAGCAGAGGATACTGCAGGCAGCAAGGGGACGTGGCACCCATCAGCGAATACTCTACAGCCTATAGTAAAGGGACGGTAGCCCTCAAGGAGGCACTACAGCCACAGGTCACGGCTCCATACAACAATAAACATTGGGACGACAGCTTTCAAGGAGGCACTACAGCCACAAAAGAACAGAACAACAACAGTGATAGTCCACTGACCAAGGCTGCAACTCATAACAGGACAACAACAGGACTGCTCCTCAAGATAGGCCGCACCACACTACAAAACTGCAACAAGGACTGAGGCCGCAAACTCAAAGATATCTCCACGCTATCACAAAGAGTGAGTGAATGATAGGTGAAGGAGGAGGGGTCATTAAATAGTAGATATGGCAAGGTTAGGGCTAGGTTAGGGCAACTTTAGGGCTAGGTTAAGTTGTATTAATAAGTCACATGTTTAAATTATAAATTTAACCATGTGACAATAACCCCCAATAAACCAATAAAAACCCAAAACCAATTAAACAAAGCCCATAACCAATTAAACAAAAGCCCACAACCAATTAAACAAGGGTAAGGGGGTTTACAAAGTGGCATTACTCATTCCTTCAAATCATATGGTGAACCTATTACTTTATCATCACTACATATGGGACTTTATCCCTCTTGTGGTTATG
>CBVK0100469021.1:0-10344 GCA_900067695.1 Picea abies | reverse complement strand
ATAATCAAAATCAATGTTTTAATAGCATAATAATCTGGATCACTTGCGAGCAAGTGTCCTCAAAGAATAATTTTGTTTAGTGTGCAAGAGTGGGATGTTACAATGATAGCAAAGGTAAAGGGGCCGGTAGGTAAAGGAGACCACAATTCGCAGCGTCAGGTGCTATGAAAATTTAGCAAAGCCTTATATGACCTTCAATAGAGCTCAAATGGCTCAAGGATTACCTGGACACCGTAGCTTAACTGTAGATGAGCTTCAGAAAGCATGAAGTTTCCTACAACCATCCTAATCTTCAATTCACTTATGTCAGTTGGTCTGTAGCATAATCTACAGCACTGTCTGGACTAGGAGTTTCTGCAACACTGAGCTAGGAGTAGAATTCAAACTTTGATAAATAGTTAGAAAGATTTAATGACTAAATCATGCTTATTCCCTTTTAAAAAACATGGATGTTGAAAACAATGAGATGACATGACATCATCTTCATAAATGCAATGATGATAAAGAAGAAGGGTGTACAAAAGATATGCTACGAAAACTCCTAATGAGTTGGTAGCATACTAGAAGGAATTTGATTTGACTCTCTAATGGGTAAAGGGACAGAGTGGAGAGGTTCAAGCACATAAATGGAGGTAGAGACATGTCAAGCTTGTGGTGTCATGGGGATGATAGTGATAGCTTGTCAAATCATGTGATGAACCAAGGGTATAAACCACAGGTGTGGGTCAAACATATGAGCCAACCTTCAATATTTCATTTATTTTGAGTTAACCTAATAAAACCATAAGGAGGAAATCAAAAACAAACTTAAAAAGACTAATGGATAAAAAATTAAAAACCTAAGGAGAAATTTGACCCATGAAAACTTCATGTGATATCATTGGCTCCACAGGGGATGGCATGCTCCCTGTGAGCTTCCAAGAACAAGCAGCTTCAGTGTCTTATCCTAGGGCTATGGGGTCAAAGAACAAGCAGCTTCAGTGTCTTATCCTAGGGCTATGGGGTCATTTATTAAAACAAAAATAAAAATAAAAAATGATATTTACAATGAATGAGACAGCCACTCATATCATAATAAAAATACTTCTTCATAAAGTTCCCATTGACAAGGCCACCAAAAAATTCAGAATCCTTCAAGTTATGCAATTTATAAGTATTATTTGAAAACACCTCATAAATCTTGAAAGGACCAATCCACAAGGCTTCGAATTTTCCATGTTTGTCTTTGTCTTGCTTGGGTGCATCCCACTTGCGCACTAGATCTCTGAGCTGGAAATCTTCTTTGCTTACCTTCTTGTCAAAGGATTCCTTGATCTTTTGTTGATGGTATTGTGCTTTGTCAAGGAGTTTCTCCCTAGTCTGTTGTACTTCTACCGGTTGTTGTATCTGCTTGACCATATCATCAGGTTCTCCTTGGTAATCTTGAAGGAACTTTTCTACAGGAAAGGCAAGTTGACTAGGAAAGATAGCTTTAATCCCATATACAAGTTGAAAAGGGGAAATACCAAGTGACCTCTTTGTTGTAACTCTATCATCCCATAAGGAAAATTTTAGATTTGAGTTCCATGCTTTCTTGTTGTCTTCTAACAACTTCTTGATGATCTTTATGAGGCTCTTGCTAGAAGACTCTGCCAAACCATTTCCTTGGGAGTAATAAGGAGTAGAATGGAATAATGTAATCCCATACTTTTTGCAAAACTTGATCAATGGTTCATCTTTGAAAGAGGCATCATTGCCAGTAACAATCTTTATTGGACAACCAAACCTTGACATGATATCCTCAAGAAAACTAATGATTACCTTTTGGGAGGCACTCCTTGTAGGAATGGCTTCTATCCATTTGGTGAAATAATCAGTTGCAGTCAAAATCCACCTATGTTGACCACCTGAAGCTGGATGAATTTCCCTAATGAATTCAAGTCCCCACTATTGAAAAGGGGCAAAAACCATCACAGGCTTCAAAGGCAAATATTTGAGTTGTTGCTTTCCACAAAAATTTTGACTTTTTTCACAAACTCTAATATTTGCACAAATATCAGTAAAAAGGCTAGGCCAAAAATACCCAGCTCTGAGGATCTTATAGGTTGTGGTTCTCCAAAACTGATGACCCCCACACAAGTTGTCATGAAAATCAGTCAGGGCCTTTTGGGCCTCTTGTGGGTCTAAACATCTCAAAATAACCCCAAGAGGATCTTTCCAATACAATATGTGATCAATGAGACAGTATATGATTTCCTTAAGCTTCAAATCTCTTACCTTTTTCTTCTCCAAACCATCAGGAGGATACAACTTTTGCAGAAAATAGATGATGTCTTAATACCAAGTGCATTCTTCCAAGTTGGGGCTGATATGAGAGATTTTGTCAGCTTGTTGATTTTATGAGTTTAGGTTCATGAAATTAACCCCTACTTTTTTTCAATTTGATTCAGCCAGCAACCTAGCTAAACCTTGACCTTTCACCATCTTAGTGGGCTTCATTTCAAGGTCAAATTCTACAATTTTGGCAATCCATTTTCTCCTCTTACCATCTATGTCAGGCTGGATAAGTATCTCTTTCACAGAGGTTGATGGAACATAGCAAATAATCTTGCAATGTAGAATTTATACTCTGAAATATTTGAGGGATTTAACCAAATAATAAGCATGCTTTTCCATGATATCATACCTCATCTCTGCATCCCTCATTGCTCTGCTAAAAAATGAAATAGGCTACTCTAACCCCTCTATTTTTTTCTGAAGCCGAACAGCAGCCAATGTGTCATATGAGGCAAAGGCGAATATCAGAAATTCCTTGGAATAATCAGGATTGATGAGCACATGTGCTTCAGTCAAGGCTTGTTTGATTTGGTCAAAAGAATCTCGAGCTTCAGTAGTCCATTTCACTTCATTTCCTTTCCTAAGAATATATGTGATGTACTTAATCAATTCAGCAAAGTTAGAGATGAATCTTCTTATAAAATTGATTTTACCCAAGAAATATTGAACTTCTTTCTTGGATCTAGGAAGAGATAAAGGTTGGATGGCTTCTACTCTGCTTGGATCAATTATTACCCCTTCTACTGATACAATGTGTGTCAATAACTTTCCTTCCTTCATATCAAACAAAGACTTCTTAGGATTGAGAGAGAGACCAAACTTTCTTCACTTCAAAAAGACCTTTTTCAAATGATGATAATGTCCCTTACCATATTTTGAGAACATAGTAATGTCATCTAGATAGATGACCACAAATTTTTCCTTCTCCCCAATAAAGGAAATATTCATTGCTCGTTGAAAGGTTGCTCCTGCATTAATTAATCCAAAGGGAATATTAGCATACATGAATGTTCCCCAAAAAGTAGTGAAGGTTGTCTTCTCTCTATCTTCAGGTAGGACAGATATCTAATTGTAGCCTGAGAATCCATCAATAATAGACATCCTTGATGAGCCAGTAACTCTCTACAAAATATGCTCCATATTTGGCAAGGGGTAATTATCTTTCTTGGATTTTTTGTTCAAATTTATGAAATCAACACACAGTCTAATTTCCCCATTATTTTTCTTCACAGGGACCAAGTTAGCCACCCACTCAGAGTACCTCAAAGGAATGATGATCTTGGCATTAAGCAGCTTCTTTAATTCTTTTTCCATAATAGGCAACAACATGGGATTTATCTGTATGAGTTTTGGCCTAAATGGCTTGGTCTTGTCTTTCAAAGGGATATTATGTTCAATGATGCTTGTGTCATATGTTTGTAAATATTCATATTTCCAAGAAAATACATCAGTAAACTCCTTTAAAAGTTTGACATACTCAGCCCTTTGTTCCTTTGACAAACTTCTAGACAATTTCACATACTTTGGATTTTCCTCAGTACCTTTAACCTTCACAGCAACATCATTTTTGTCAAACAATCTCTCCAAAGGAACTAGTCCTTTTGGAATATGGTTAATGGGCAATTGAACAATATGATGGTCAGCAAATTTATTCAGAAAAATATCAGCATGAGGGAATTTGGCATCATCATGATCTTCATCAATATGCAGGGAAGAAAACTCTTCCACGGTTTCAAGAAATCTTTTGATCTCAAGATCATCCTCAAAGACCTTCCAATGTTTGAAATTGTCAGGTATAGAGGGTATATACTTCACTTCCACATCATATTTGATCTTGGGGGGAAAAGGAACTTTGAAATTACTTGCAGAAACAGCCAAAGAATTTTCCATAATATTTTCCTCTCTTGGAACAAAAGAGATATTAAAAGCTAAGAAGAAATTATCAGCAAGATCCCAAACTTCATTTTTGTAAGTCCTTAACTTGGGGTGTTTAGCTTGATACATATTTTTGACTTGATGTACAATTAATTCAGAATCTCCAAACACTGCTAACTCTTCAATCTTCATGTCTTTAGCAACCCTCAAACCCAAAACAAGAGCCTCATACTCTGCTACATTGTTTGTAGTTTAAAATTCAAGTTTATAAGACAAAGATATAATCTCTTGGGTTCGGGAAATAAATACCACCCGAGAACCATCACCTTCATTAGAAGAGGCTCCATCAAAAAACATCTTCCAAACAGACGTATTATGAGGGGAAATTTCACAAGTGTTAATGGGTTGTTTTCTGATTTCAATAGGTGATTGAGGAGCATCAGTGAGCTGTAAAATACTGGATCATAAATCAGTATCAAATTAAAAAATAGGGTGGTTGGTAGGATTAGATTCATCACTAATGATGTAAGCCAGTTGTTCTTCCCTATAAAGCCTTCTATGCTCTCCCCCAAATATAGGAATGGTGGCATATGAAAGGTCCATCTACAAAGTTCCCCCTATTATTTTGATCCAATATCTTGACAAGAGCATCCCAAAATTAGGGGGGACATCAGCAACCACAATATCCATGACCACACTCTTTATGGGAAAATGGAACAAGGTAACAACCAGGTCTTTGATTACCCCAAGGCACTTCACTTTCCTAGAATCAAATGAGTATAGGTCATGATACATTTTTGTAATTTCTAGCCCAATCTCATCGATGACAGTTTTAGGCATGATGTTATGAGATGCACCTGAGTTCATCAAGCAATTTTGCAATACTTTATCATGAATATTTAATGATGTGTAGAAAGGAGGAGAAGAGACATACCTATCCTCTACCAAAGGTCCCAATATGAATGTTGGTTTTTCATCTTGAAGAAGAGGGAGATTTCAGAATCTCCTTAATTTTTGGGACAGGGCTCTTAACCACTACTTGAGGGTTTTGTGCCTCTTTTTCTTTTTTGCTAGATCCCACAGCCTCAACGAGCAATTACATGCATGTGAGCAATAACTATGAATTGGGAAGAAAGGAGGTTGACATGCAAGCTTGAAATATGCCATGTATGATATTGGGGAAAGGCATAAAAGAAAAAAGATACAGTTGGTGACTTCTAAAGTTAGTAATGAGTACTTAAATGATATCTTTTATTTTAGATTTCACTTTTAAATGTGATGGGAGAAGCATTGTAATGATGAACTTATATATGTCTTTAATATTGTCCCACTTGGTACTTAAATGATATCTTTTATTTTAGATTTCACTTTTAAATGTGATGGGAGAAGCATTGTAATGATGAACTTATATATGTCTTTAATATTGTCCCACTTGGTAAGAGTTTTTTACTTCATCAAGGATTTCTTCAAAATACCCAACAACATATTTATCATGTCTATGTGGCTCTATAGTAGGAAAAACATTTTAGAATATGCAAAGATACATTTCTAATGTCATTCCACTCAACCTGGGGCATATCCCATCTAAGAGAGCTTTTTGATAATATGTACAACTCATTGGCCTTGTACACATGATGATATGAATAAAGTTTATAGATGATTTTGGCGGTAATATAACTGAGCAATCTTGCATAAGGGTATTATGCAATATATAAAAAAATGTGTGTGTGTGTGTGTGTGTGTGTCATAATAATAACCATATTTAATGTGGTATTTACAACAACATTTATTACGTATTTTGTTTATTCGAACATATGAAGGATTGCATTTCTCGAAATATATTTGACCCAAGTTAAGTGCACTGTGATCATTCCTTAATCTCTCATACAATTATATATGTATCATGTCAAGAAAGTGTTTAATGTGGGGTTCATGGTCCCTACAACCCCTTCTCAATTTTATTCATATTTTTGGTTGGAATAAGGCCTAGTGTTCTCATGCCAAAAATTGTGTGCTAGCCCTTAATTACTCCAATTAACTTCATGATAGAACAAGGTAGCCTACCATTGAAGGCCAAAAAATCTATTTGGCCACCAATGTAGATTATATCTTGTCTAATATAATACTTTTGAAGGGTTTTGACATTGCATTTAATAAGATGAGATGTTTGTTTGAGAAAATGATGTTTTATTCTGATCTTCTAACAATTGATTGTGACAAGACACGTCAAGATGTGTTACGGTTTTGAGAATGGTACCAATTTTATGAAAATAATCCACAAGTATTCTAATAATATGATTAATTGTTTCTAAACTTTTAACCATTTTAATGTCCAGAATTCTCCTAATAGCAGTCAAACTCATAAATTTTAACAAAGACAAAAAAATTTGACATTTAGTTGCACCAGATTTTGGTTCACGATATTATTTAATAATTTTGTATGATTGATAACAAATAGTTTGGTTAACTAACTTACCTTCAAGTGATTCTACACCACTTTTATCCACTTAAATCCATCTAGGATTTCTTTGACACGCATTTCTTAGTCTAGGTAGGGACAATGGACCCATATTCTGGCACTCTTGACCTCTCTGTTGTGGAGTCAAAAATGTAGGAGTTATTACCCCTCTAATAACTTGTGGGTCAATTTTGGGAGGAGAGTGGACACGCTCATAGGTAGTTTTTGAAATGTATGACTATCGAACAATAGGTTGCACCACAGGAACTTCTTCACTAGAAGGTTGTGCAATAATTGTCTCTCTAATTTCATCCATAGTATAATCAACTCCAACCAAATCTATGATTGCCTAGCCATCTGCAACAACTTGTCTTGATGAAAAATTCTTTGGAGGTTCAGTATAGGTATGAACTAGATTGGTTTTTATTGAAATCTTGTGTTTTTCTTGTGGTGATGGAGGAGAAACAACATCGGCATCTATTGTGCTAAAATTTGGATTGGCCTTTATTGTAATATTGTGTTTTTACATACCTAACCTTGTCTTTTCTCTTCCTTCAATGGGGTGCTCTTTTATCGAACAATTTCTAGTTCAATTATGTAGGTTCCTCATGTTTAAATGGATTGCCAACAAGAAAAAGACAAAAAAAATGTCTTCCAATTACACAAAAAGACAAACATTCCCTTCCAAAAGTTGAATTCAAATTACACAACAAGCCAAAAATTACCTTCCAATTACACCAAAAGACAAAAAATGTCCTCCATTTAAACAGTGACAACAAAAAATTGTAATCCAATTACACAAAAGGAAAAATATTGTCTTCCAATTACACAAGAAAACAAAAATTTCCTTCCAAATACACAACAAAACAAAAGGTGTCTTCTAATTACACAAAAAGAAAAAAATTGTCTTCCAATTACACAAAATTACCTACCAATTACACAACATGACAAAAATTTCCCTTCCAATTACACTAAAAAGCATAAAAAGTGCTTGTTGTGTTAGACAAAATAGTGTATTCCCACATAGGAGGAACACATTTAGTAACCACTCTCACAACAAAATCAAAGATCATTACACCAATGTTTTATGTGGTTAAAACCCTCTTGATCATTTGTAGGGAAAAAGAGCACTTCAATTACTCGATCATGAATGAGTTTTCTAATGAAATGCATGTGTATCTCAATGTATTTTTTGCGTTGATGTTCAACTGGATCTTTGGTGAGCTTGATGAAACCCTGATTTCCGCACCAGAGGGTGGTCGGATGTTGCTACAGTAATCCAAACTCTTAAAGGATTTGTTGAACCCATAAGGATTCTTGACTTTCATTAATTGTTGCTCGGTATTCTACTTTTGTTGAAGAAAGAGAAAGAGATTATTGTTTCTTACAATCCCAAGTGCTAGGTCTAGAACCAAGGCTAAAAACATAACCTACAATAGAATTTTGATCATCAAAGTAGTTTGCCCAATCCAAAACTAGTGAAATGAACCAGCAAAGGAGCTCCCCCTAAAATGTAATGAATCCCAAGCTAAATTGTACCCTGGATATGCCAAAGTATCATTTTTGTTTCTTTCCAATGAATTTCATGGGTTGTTTGCATATATTAGGCAACAAAACCAACAGCAAAGGAAATATCAAGGCAGGTATGAGTCAAATATAAGATTCTTATACCAACTAATTGGTGGTACAAGGTGGCATCGAATTCAAGAGTAGTACAAGTGGAAGCAAGTTTGACTCCATACTGGAAGGAAGAAGGGATTGGTTTAGAATATTCCATGTGAAAGAAACGAAGAAGGTCGCATGCATACTTAGATTGGGAAAGGGAAATTCATTCCTTAGTTTGCAATACTTGGAGGCCAAGGAAATAATGAAAATAGCCTAAGTCTATCATTTCAAATTTATTTTCAAGGTTGGATTTCAAATGGGTTAAGAGTTTAGGATCACTACTAGTGAGGATAAGGTCATCAACATAAAGAAAAAGTATTATAATATGGCTTCCTACTTTCTTATTATAGATATTAGGGTCAAAATGACATCTAGAAAATTTAGTGTCAAGAAGAAAGATGTCCATTTTAGCATACCAAGCTCAAGGAGCTTGCTTAAGACCATAGAGAGATTTCTTAAGGAGGAAAACAAGGTTGGAGTAATTATAAGCATAGCCATGAGGTTGTTCCATGTAGATTTATTCTTGTATATCTCCATGCAAAAAGTAATATTTAACATCCATCTGATGGACCTCCCATCTATGTGAGGCGGCAAGGGCTAGAACAAGGCGAATATGAGGAGCTTGCTTAAGACCATAGAGATATTTATTAAGGTGGAAAACAAGGTTGGAGTCATTCTAAAAATATCCAGGAGGTCATCACATGTACATTTCATCTTGTAAATATCCATGCAATAAGTCATATTTAACATCCATCTGATGGACCTCCCATCTATGTGAGGCAGCAAGGGCTAGAACAAGGCGAATAGAATTAATTTTGGCTAAGGGGCACAGGTTTTGTTGTAGTCAATTCCTTCAACTTGAGAGAATCGTTTGGAAATTAATTGGGCCTTATATATTTCAACACTTCCATCTGATGTATACTTAGTTCTACACACCCATGTACATTTGACAATTTTTCTTCATTTCAGGAGAGCCACAAGTTCCCAAGTATCATTTTCCATTAAAGAATGATATTTTTCATCCATTGTTGTGTCCCAATCTAGATAGTTGGAAGCTTATCCATTTTTTTATGGATCATGAGTCTCTAAAACTTGAGCCAAAATAGAGGAGGCTTGTTATAACTATGAACGTGTTCGACATTTATCTGAAGGATCACCGGCAAGATCATGAACTGCTTCTCATGTTGAATGGATCCATTTGGGAAGCAGTGGTGTTGGTGCAAGTTCATGTTCAATGGACTCATGTGGAAGAAGGTGAGCAGAAAGATGTGCATTTTCATATGAATAAGAAACCAAATTAGGACCAAAATATGGCTAATAGGTTGAAGATGGCACAAACATCGAATTAGGCTCACAAGACAAGAGATTTTCATAAAATTTAAAATCTATTCTAATAATTATTTCATTGAAATGAGGTTGAACAAGTCGGTAACCTTTGACATATTTAGAATATCCAACAAAAGTGAACTTCTCACTTTTCAGTTGTAATGCTTTCCTTTTTTCATCAGGAATGTGAGCCCATGCTTCACTACCAAATACACAGAAGTGGATTACATCTGCCTTAATTTAGTCCATGCTTGTTTCGGTGTCATATTTTTTAAAACTTTATGGGAGTGTGATTTACTATGTAATTGGCACAATTAATGTCTTATGCCCAATAATGAAGAATTAATCTTTTAGATTAGACCATACAATTAGTCATTTCCTTTAATGTGTGATTCTTTCTCTCAACAACACCATTTTGATGTAGTGTATATGGAATAGTATGTTGCATTTGAATTCCTTATGCAATGCAATAAGCTATAAATTTGTTGTTCACATATTCGCCACCATTATTTGTTCTTATACATGTTCAACAAAATAGGGTATTCCCAAACATGACAAACACCTTCAGTAACCACTAAACCAGATCAAAGATCATAACACCAATGTTTTTATGTGGTTAAAACCATCGAAGAGGGAAACAGATGACAGTTGCATCTAATGTGGCCACTTGAGGCAATATATTAATGCAAAAGAAAAATATTTTA
>CBVK0100469015.1:0-13447 GCA_900067695.1 Picea abies | reverse complement strand
AAGGATGGGCCCTCCAGGGCCATGCTCAGGTCAATCCTGCTCTCAGCACTCCATGTCTAGGACCTATGGGCCTCGAGACATGATCTCCTAGTTATCCCTAAAAATCTGAGATAACAATACTCATGACCCCAACTCCCCATGCCTCGCCTACACAAGTAGAATTTTGTGATACTTTACCCATGCCTTGTTTAAGATCCTACTCTATTATTGACGATCTTTCATCCCATAGTGTTTGAATGTCCCTAATTGACATCATGAGCACTTGCCCTGACCAAAACATAACTCCTTATCCAATCAATTGTTAATGTCTCCCCAAACTAGCAAAAGTCGCAATGCCTTCCCCTTCATTTGACCTTATCTCTTTACCTTGCACCATCAAATGTGTAGAAAACATCGCTATGGTCTTCTTTATCCAAGTACAACAGGATAATGCACTCATTAAGCACATGATTGTCGACCACAAGCCCACCCTCGTCATTGCTATCACAACGGAGGTAAAAGACTTTACCCCTACCAAGACTTTAACATAATGTATATCATCTTCCATAAATTTAGTAGTGTCACCGTTTTTGTTAAAGTTTCAAACCCTTATAACAATTCATCATCAAGACAACAAATCAATTTGATAAAATAGCTAACTAGTCCCATAAATACTAGCGAGACCTAAACTAGAACATACATTGGCTCCAATTATTAAGCATAAAACAACCAATAAAACCAAATCTCTATGGAATGGCAACATGATAATCTCTTTGTTGATGGATCAAAGTAACCCAATTTCCATTGATTTCTAAACCTCCATCTTTGTTCACATTCTTTGAATGTTTAACTATTTCCAGGGATCTCTACTATAACACTTATACTAGAGATCTTTTTTCACGGTGACCTCAACATCTTCCAAACAAATGAGGTGCTTCGTCTTCAATGAGTGCTCAACTAACACTGAGGTGCAAATGTGTTAATTGAGAATATCTACACTATGTTCTTTCATCCTAACCTAGATGGAATGACATGTTTCTCTGATATAAGACTCACTATTGGAACATTTAACCTTGTAGACTCCCTTCTATTGTTGAAGATCTATGGTGTCTTTTATGGACTTTATTATATGCCTCATAGTGTTAGGAGGTTTATATGAAATTCTAACCTACTTTCTTTAAAGAATATTAGCAATCTAATCAATGACGGCTTGGATGTATGGTTAGAATGCTACAAGAACCTTGGATTCAATATTGCGGTCTTTGACTTGAGCACCCCTATCAACTTTTCGGATGGCTTTTTTAAGAGCACTATCTTTAAAACAAATGCTTCTACAAACCTTCACCAAGTGGTCTTTTTCGTGTTGGAGATGCTCCTCATCAAAAATCCTAAATTCCTACGTAGCAAGCATGGTTAGGATCCCTATTCTTTTTAGCAAGGTGATGATGTGAGTCAGCATGCAAATATTTATCTATATGGGTTTTCTTCTTGAAAACTTGATGAGCCAAGGCCTCATCAAGTCTCTAGTAACCAACATGTCAAGAAAAGGCATGCTCCCATTTTCCTCTACTTCCATGGTAAACTTAATGTGTTCTCACTAACTATTTAGGTGCTTGAGAACTTTTCAATCTCCTCAATGCCAAGTAGCAACTTTACATTAGTGTCGTCAACAAACCTCTTCCACCATGCTACTTTGAGAGGGTAAGACTCGAGTGCTTTTTCCTCAAAGTGCTCCATAAAGAGGTTAGCCATTGTAGGGGAGAGTGGAGAACCTATGGCCACACCGCTTACCTATTCATAAAACTCTCCTTGAAAGCTAAAGAATGTGGAGCAAAGGCACACTTCTACTAATCTAGTCGTCCTCGGATCTATAACCTCGTTGACGACCCACACTACTTCATCAAGAGGGATTTTCATAAGTAAAGAAACAACAGCAAAGCTAGCCAAGATGTCTTGAGAATTCACCCTTTCACTTTTTAATCAAATTTATGGTTTAAGCAATATGGCAACGTACTTGGCAATCTCATAGGTAAGTGAACTAGTTGTGTTCACTATAGGCATGTTAACCCTCAGATTTGCCTATGCAAATGGAGGGTTAAGATCCAGCTCGCTTTCATCGCGCTGGTAGTCAAAGACAACTTTTCACAAAGATCAGAGACAACTCTCACAAAGATCAGAGATAGGTTTTCCAAGGATTAGAGTTCATTTCAAAGGCATATTCATCAGCTTTGGGGAAAATTTGTATTTTTAGCAGTCTCCATATATTTTAGGAGCCAGAGTTCAAAGATCCACAGGTCAGAGATGATTACATATTTGGGATCCTTGTGAGCTCACGATGTTGATGAGCCTTTTCCCAAAAACATGCGAGACACTACTATTTTTAGTAATTAGGGTTTCAGGGCTCATATGACGATTATGAGAATATATATGGATTCCTTGCAGAAAACCGAATCTTATGAGCCTAATTTCATTGACATGCGAGAAGTTGTTATTTTTAGAAGTGCCTATTTTTAGGCATGCTATATTTGGTAGTGTTCTACTAGCAATTCCAAACATTTTGTCTTTTCCTATTTTTTAGGACCCCTGTTGTTTTTATCATGTCTATTTTTAGCAGTGCTATTATTAGCAGGTCTGGGCGCCATGTTGGATGACAAGTGGCAGTATCTTTTGAGCAAACCCTAGGTGCCTAATTAGATAAAAATTTGGCAGTGGGATAAAATTGGGATCCATGCATCAATTCTATTTTCAATGGATGACTCATCAACCATTATTGGCAAGAGAGAGTGACTTTCTTGCATGAAGGATGATATTATTAGGCAACTGGTTTATTGTGGGAAGGTTCACTTATCTTGAGTTGAGTAGACACTGCATGGAGGGTGCATGAGCGAGGATAATTTTGGAACAGTTAATCTTCAATGTATTTTCTGTTAAGTCAACACTACATGGAGAGTCAAGGAGGGCGCATGAATTTGGCTAAATTTGGAACAAGAGGACTTTGTCTTAATGAGAGTGAGATTTATTTATGGCCATTAAGTGGCTTATTTCAGCAGTTTACTCCATTTATTTCAGCCACTTAACTTCAGAGGTATTTTTGCATGACTAAGGCACCTTGTTTAGAGAGTTCAAGAATCTATAAAGGAAGGACAAATGGCCATTAAACAGCAGAGTTTTTGAGAGCAGCCAGCAGCCTTTCTTCTCCATATTGTCGTCTTTCTTGCTGCCTATACTTTCTGCTGAGCAGAAATTTGTGATCAGTCTTGTATTCTGTCTTCAGGATGCAGCCAATCACTTGACCAATACGAAGATAAAGTTTGACAATGCCTTTTCTTGCAGCTCTTTAACTTGTCGATGCAATATTTTATGTCTTGTGCAGTGCTGTGGGTAGTTTTCATGCCTCTATTTTGATTATATCAATCACCTAGAGAGCATATTCTTTGTGTTTTCCTTTAATATTTAGCTGTTGCAAGTTGGAATTCTCTCGCTTTCTTCAATTATCAATATTCTCTTGACTTTGGTTGCTTGCACACATACCAAGGACCAATATTTATGTGCTGATTTGTCATACTAACACAAATTTCTCAGTAATTATCAGTGCATAAACAGCAGGGACGCCCCCCTGTGACTGGAAAAGCACCAATCCAAATGGAGAAGCAGTTAGCTAGTGACCTAGGGCTCATTGCTTATCAGTTATCACTCAGTTTTCTTTGTTGCAGATCTTGGAGTGATTGCTATTCAGTGGTGCATTTCTGAGTGATAACAAGGCCAAAGCAGAAAGACATCCATGTTGACTTTTGGTATTCCACAAATTCTAAGATTAACTGCACAGCTCGAGGTAAGCCTCTTCTTGCTACTCCCATCCATGCTAAACTCCTTAATGACTTTCTTGCCTTTCTTATAAACCTTAATCAACACATCCTTATCCAACTTCTTGTAACTTACACTCAAGCTAAGATAATCAATCATTTTCATGTTATAATCATTTTGTTCATCTCCATGATAGTCCCTCCTTTATCGGCGTTTTCAATCACTATGATCTCATTATTTCTGAGCTTCTTTAGGGCCTCCAATTCTACCTTGCTTCAATTGCTCTTAGAAAAACTTTGTTCACTAATAAGACCAAGTTATAATCAACTTTCCACCGGCTTTGACCTCCAATGAATCTTCAAGGTAACACTCCTACACATATCCCTTAGATGTTGCAATCCAAAAGCCTCACATTAGATGGTTGCTTCTTCCAATGGCCTTGTCACACTTCAGTGTTGGGTATCCTCCCATTCGGTGGTTGATGTCCCCTAAAAGTATCAATCTTTTCCTTTCCATCTTTGTTTGAGGCATGCTATTTGTGTGGCTAGCCCAACTCCATGTTGAAATATTGTAACTGCAAAGAGTATTCTATTATTTTTTGAGTTATTATTCATCAGATCAATCCCCTTCTATGGATTGATCATGTTGGGCTTTGTACTTGACCAAATCCCCTTTTTGTGGATTGGTCAAACACTAATTATATTATGCTAATTATGAAGTCGGCCCCCGGGCCCAATTAAAGTGGTTTTAACCACTAAGAAGAGAAGTAGGCCCTGCCCAGTGAAGAGAAACCATTGCAGTGCCTGCCCGCTAGTATAAATAAAGGAGGCTAGTGCCTCATTTGTTCACTCACTCATTCACTCATCAAGTGCGCAAGTTTGAAATAAAGGAGGCTAGTGCCTCATTTGTTCACTCACTCATTCACTTATCAAGTGCGCAAGTTTGGAGAGCTGCAGTTGGGAGGAGAAGGAAAAGAGAGGTGCATTGCTCAGTGTTGGATATTCTCTAGTGTTTTGGTTTATTGTCTTGGCATTGTATTGGCTATCTATATTAAGGAAGTTTTTGTTGGATTTTCTCACCCATGAGGGTTTTCCAAGATAAATGTTGTGTATCTTGTGATTGTGTTTCTCTCAGTGATCCTATCTATGCTATTGTTATCTAGTAAATTGAAAAGAAACTTAATAGTTGCTCTAAAATTAACAGTCCAATTATGCTTCTAGGGTCTCCTAGCATTTTCCCATGACCTACCACATTCTTGGTGGCACAAGCCTCCTTTCATTCAAGTATTCATAGTTGTTGACTTTCCACGCACTTTCGGCTCCAAAGCTCTCAAGGAATTAACAAAAGTGATTCAACAGTCAGTCCCATTCGTGTCATTATCTTGAGGTAACACTTTCAGATACTGGTGCTTAGCTTCTTTGGATGAAAGTCCTCACTCATTTGGGGTAGACACTCGGGCCTAGGTTAGTTCAAAACTATGGCTCAATGGCCAAGAAAGTGATCGAAAATATACATGGCAATTTAATATAACATCACAACATCAAAAGTAAGTTGCAACCCAATATCCCCTCCATCATGCCCCCTACACTAGAGGCTCCCACTCCTACCATCCTCGCCGTATCCACTACCATGCTCTCACAATGTCACATGCCCTACTCTCACTCTTGCGTCAATTTTGCAACCTCCTTTCTAGGTTGGCAATCTGTTGACCCATCGATTGGATGTCTCTATGACCCTCCACACATGAGCAAAAACCCAAGCATCCTCACAAAATGGTGGCATCAATGCCACAAAGACCTTTACCTCCACTAGCTAGAGGTCAATCATGAGGACCCGACCATTGTTTGTATATCTGCAAGAGTGTGTCACTGCTCACTTGCACGCACAAATTACCTTGTTAGTCTTTTCCTACCTATCAAGTTCTTCAAGGCCTCACCTCGCCAATGGTCCACCTGGGGCACTCCCTACACCCATCCCCCTTGGGGAACCCCCTGCATCCACCCTTGAGTTAAGGCACCAACGCTCTATCCTCAATCAATTCTTGTGCCAACAAATGTAGCATGACCCAATTATCTCAAAAAATGAATTTAAGTCAATTTCCCACCCAGGACGTTATCTCACCCTTTCTCTTTCTCTCTAGTTGCTTGTACACCAGTAAGAAAATGATAATAAACCCTAATTCTTGTCGTTTTTATTTGTGCTTTGGTAAAAAGGGTAAGATAAATATTTATTTATGTTATTGCACTCTTGTATCCAACTTTTGTAGTTGATTAGGCTAGTTAGGAACCAAAGGTAAACAGAAAATAAACCAATTTACTTGCTTTCATTCTTTATTATTTTTAGTTATTAGATAGCTTAATTACTATTGTATCAATTGATAAATAAAATAATCATGATGTCCACAATAGCCATAGGTTTGCTAATAAAATGAAGTTATAATAATCTACTAGAGCCTTCCCATCTTCGCTTCTTGGTTTCCCCAATTTTGCCCAAAACTAGATAGCAACTCCACCTACCTGGACTAGTCATTCTAGCTAGACTAGCATTCTTTGGTAGGGAATTGGCTTGTTGCGCTAGGGGCTCTCCCATACCCCTTTCCTACCCCTCTCCTAAGATTAGTTAGCGTCCTAGACCAGATCATAGTCTTCCTACCTCTTCTATCTAGGTTAGGTATACCTATTTCCTTCTTAGGATGACAAAGCATACCTACACAGATTGCCTGTAGAACGGGTTCTCCAAAATACTATGTAAACCCCGATACAAGTATGTTTAAATAGATTTTTATCCCTCCAACATTAGGCAAGATAACAATAGGATAAGATAAGAACAATTCTAAGAATAACCCCAAGGAGATAAGATAACATGAGAGAAAAGAATGATAATTTAGCAAAAGAAAAGAAGATAAGATCCTAATTCAGATGATATTAGGTACCATACTACTTCAAAGAAGATATGGATGTTAATTTAGAGAAGATATGAATACTCTCGTAATAGAAGATAAGAAATGGTACTTTAAGAGTCACTAATCACTACTAATGCTCATCAACGCCATGTAAGAACATGCTTGAGCATGTATGATTGGATGTGTCTTTTGAATTGGAATTAGGTATTTTTCCCTTCAGTATCACATAATGCACCCCCCTTGAATTGCTTTGCCCCTAAGAAAATGTAAAGTTTCATGTTGTACGATATCCAACATTCATGATACAAAATACAATAGGTACACACCCCTCTATATAATGTGATAAAACTAAGAGACATGACCTTTCGATGACACCTAATATATATATATATATAGCGCACCAAGATAGCTACGTTGGTTCAACCCTTTCTGCTAAAGCGTAATGACCAAGGAGGTCAAGAGATCCATTCCCATCAAGTCCTATAGGGTTACTAGCCTCTATGAAGTTAGCAGTTAATATCATCCTCCATCCAAAAAACAAAGGAATAGGGGGGAATCTGTAGGGCACTAGCAAGGTACTAGCTTCCTCTAAACACTTAATACACAAAAGGGTGAGAGGAATTTACTTCTCTAAGAAAATATCTATATAGATAGATAGATAGATATAGATATGGATATGGATATATATAATAATAATAATGACCTGAAGTCAACATTATACCATAGTAGCAAGATTCACCCATATTGACATTTGTTGTACGAAAATTTCGCAATAGTACAAAATTCAGCAAATTTTCCGTACAATAGAGATATGGTACAATCAACCTACTTATGAATGTCTTTAATAATATACATCATGTGTTTTATACCAGCAAACCGATAAACCAAAAATATACAACCAAAACACTCCCAAAAACATTAAAAGAACTTTAAAAAATCTATAAATATAAAGTACATTACCAAAAGTTCAAGGAATGGATTATTTTCTCTGATTTATTGTTTGTTCCCAAGAATGAAATTCTTCTAAAATTTGGAACAAAATCCATATTTTGATATCTATGAGATGTATACTTTTGTATTGAAGTTGTATTGGATTTTTTCGTTACATATTTTTTATGTACCAAATCGTATTCATAATTGAATCTTGCTACCATACATTATACACTAACATACCCCCTTAAGCATCACTTAGGGGCAAGCAAGGGCCTTTGCTATTACCCCCCCCCCCCCATAATGAGAACTTCTTTCATCCCAAGCGAAGTTCAAAAATTGACAATTTGGGCCTTTGTTAAAGATTTGGTGAAGATGCCATGAAACATACCCCCTTAAGCATCACTTAGGGGCAAGCAAGGGCCTTTGCTATTACCCCCCCCCCCCCATAATGAGAACTTCTTTCATCCCAAGCGAAGTTCAAAAATTGACAATTTGGGCCTTTGTTAAAGATTTGGTGAAGATGCCATGAATAAGATGTTTAATGCAACAATACTTCAAAGGAACATCACCTGATCTTGAATCAATTGTCGAATACAATGATGACCAATGTTAACAATATCCTAAGAATGAAGAGGTGCAAACAAGCTCTCAATGGAGAGTCCTCAAAGTTGTAGCTTCCAAGAAATGCAAAAAACTTCAGACATACCTCTTCGAAACCGACAATTCAAACCTGGTTTCCACAGATAAGCTCATGCACAATCGAAGATGGGGAGCTAATTCCCGCAATATTGTCAAAGAGCAATCTCCAAGATTTGGATAGGATGATGGCAAGGAAGAGCACACTAAATTTAAAGAGATGATAGCAAGGAAGAGCACACTAAATTTGTAGAGATGATGGCAGGGAAGAGCACACTAAATTTGGAGAGATGATAGCAAGGAAGAGCACACTAAATTTGTAGAGATGACGGCAAGGAAGAGCACACTAAAGTTCAAAGTGATTCGACAGCAATGCTATTGAGGCAAGTGTCGATAACCAAAAAGAATATCTCAAGCACACGGACCACACATTAATGGGGTCAATGCTCAACAATTGCTCCAAGAGCCACAAGAAATAAAATGGTTCTCCCACCATAAAAGCATCTTTGGCCACACACATGCATAAAAGGAAGCAATAAGAAAGGCTACAATCCAAACTGTTAAAAGACATTATTCCTAGAGTTAGCTAACCATCAAAAACAATGAGGGCTATTCGTTTGTACAGTGGACAAAACTAGTGGATAGGATGCCCTCAAGTAAGAGCTCAAATGTTTCATCTTTCTTATTAAGCCAGTTTTCCTTTTTAGCATCATCCTTAGATTCTATTTCATCTCAATTAGTAATAAGCCACATCTCAGGATTACGAAGCACATTCCACATATTGTGGTTCTACCTATAAGCATAAATTCTGAGTTAATGGGTCCCCATGATAATAGTCAAGCAGGGTTGTGAAGTCAAGGTCCCAAAGGAAAAATACACCCTTCAAAAATAATAATTCCCCTCTTGAAGGAATTAAAAATATAATTTTCCATGCAAAACAATTTAAAGGTACTTTGAAATCATTATATAAAATAGAACTTATACTTTTTCCTTTTTTAATTTTTGTACTTTTTACTTCTCGCCTAATTTTTAGATTTCACCTCCTTTGTAAAAAGGTAGGTGGGGGGGGTTTAAACCTTGGTCTCCCCCCATACCACCTAAGCTCTTTACCAATTCTACTACCCAAAACTCTTGGAATATATAGTAAGGAATTTTTTTAGTTTGAAATTTAAAATCTCCAATTAAAAAGAACGTAGGAACATAGAAAGAAAAAAAAAACAAATAGTATGTGACCAAATGTAGTAAAAAAAAGTGTGAGGGGAAACCAAATGTAGTAGGTCACCATCAACAAGGTAGCTATTGGTAAAGATGCCTAGTGGAGTTGTGATAGAGTCAAGCAAAAATTCAGTTTCGCTCCAATTGTGCATGAGGGTCAAGTAGGGATCAATGTTAATTTCTCTAATTTTCTGTGTGTGAAGGCCAAGGTGGAGTTCAGCACCCTCTTCTAGTTCTTTGTGTGAGTAATTTTATGACATGTCAATGAGTAAGACAATTAGTTTCATTTGAGCAGCAATAAGGTCATGAGGAAATCCATTGAACAAGCTTAAACTGCAAATAAAAATACCTCGTCCAATAGTAGTGAAAGAACTTTGTTGAATAAATTTGTCCACTACCTAGAGCAGACCACACAAAGAGCAAAATTTTGGACACACTACAATGACACCCTCAATTTTGGCCAACATCACATGTTCTTCTGTTCTTTTTGTTTAGTTGTGTTATATTGGCACTATTCATGTCAAGCTAAAATATGGAGAATATATCAGGAGACAAAAGAGACGAAAAATTAGATATCATATTATATCATTGTGCTTAAAAATTGACATACAAGAGTGTTGTATATATATCAAGCAAGTTTAGTTATTCTCATTAGGAACCACTCACTTAATCTCTTCAATATAACATGAACTTAAATGCCATATTATGTATCACGTATTTCTCACTTTATTAAATTAAACTATATCATTACTCTTAGATACATCACATTTATGATTGTCCTTAGATAAAATAATCATTACAATGTCTAACACACACTCTTAATGTTTATTTCATTTTCCATTACTCCTAGCAGCTCTCCAAATTCTCAAACTTATTCCTGTTGAGTGCCTTAGTGAATATGTATACTACTTGACCTTGCAACCTGCAATAAATCAATTCTATATCTTTGCTCTACACTTGTTCTCTAATGTATTGACGATGAAATTATAGATGTTTTGTTTTTTAATGGTAGAATGAATTCTTTGTCATCTTGATTGAACTTTATTTATCATAGTCTAAAGTTGTTGGTTGCATTTGTCGAAGCTTTAAATCACATAAAATCCTACATAATCATACTACATCACATGTTGCTCCAACTACTGCTTTGTACACTATTTTGTTGTTGAAAAAACTATTGAAGGTTGTTTTTTACTTACCCATGAAATCACTCCACTACCAAAGATCAAAAGCATAACCTGTTGTAGATTTTCTCTCATCCACATCACTTGCTCAATCTACATCTAAAGAACCATTCAACATGAAATTGTCCTTCCCATGTACAATACCAAACTGTGCAATACCTATGATATACCTAAGCATTCTTTTCGTTGTGCTCCAATGTGTCTCATTGGAATAGTTTTACAACCTTGAAAATATACCAAACACAAAAGTTGGTGATACAACAATCTCATTAACCAACTCTAATTTATCATCTTTCAAAATCTTTATGTTTACCACTATTAGTGTTTTGCCAGTATTGCAATCTTCCATTCTAAAGTTTAAACTTGTTTAACAATTCCAAAGCATACCTATGCCTATGAGATGAAAATCTTATTTTGTTGTTGCCAAACTTCAAGGCCCAAACAATGATGTAGTAATCCCAAGTCAATTATGTCAAATGATTTGCAAAGGTTATCTTTTTCTTCTTTAATCCACTCAACATTGTTCCTGTGATTATAAAATCATCAACATATACAACCATAATGATATTTCTTCTCCTTTTTCTTTGATATGCAAGGTTGAATCAACCCTAGGGCTAGGTAATAGGCCCCCCTTTTTCTTTGGTGCCTAACTCTCTACAACCCTAGGGCTAGGTAATAGGCCCCCCTTCCATCAAACAATTGTTGATTTTTTTTTAAATTTGAATTATGTGGGTAATGACACGTTGTACGAAATATGTACAGAGTCGACCAGTTCGATGAAAAAAGGTCGATTCGATACTAAACCGGTCACAAACGGTTAGGGAGGGCGATTTGAACCGGTTTTGCTCCAAAATTAGTCGGAATTGTCGATTCCGCCGATTCCAAACGGTTTTAATAACACTGCTAATACCACATTACAAAATGATCTAGATCACTAAATGAGGAAAGCCTAGATAGGGTTGCGTCACATAACTAAGCACAAAGGAAGATACTCACAATAACATCATATGACATTATCAATGAATAACTAGTGCATTTATTACAATAGAGTTTACCTCCTTATATATCATTGTTCACTAAGCAAATCATTTCCACTTATGAATAAGAGATAAATTGCTTTACAGAAAAAGTGCACATTAACACATCCTAAACTCATAAAGTAACTTTCTTATAAATGTAAGCTTTATATCTTGACACTACTAAGTCCAACTCGCTATCTCTGAGTCCATGAAGGTGGTGGCGCACTCCTAGAGTCAATAGCCACCTCCTCTAAAGGTGTCTTCTCTGGAACATCCTCCTCTACCACACTGTCCCCTACTACCTCCTCATGTGCCTCCTCCTATAACCCATCAGGGTCCACGTCCATGATAGGCTTCTCAATCTCAACCCTCCATACAACAGTTGTGTCAATCCCATCCAAGAAACAGCCTCCATGTCAAGTGTTTTTTGAAGTTGCCTCACCCACAATAGGAGATTGTAGTAGACGTAGACCATCTCATTAACATGTTGGGATTCCAACCTATATGAGGGTCATAAATTATAAATTATAATACACAATTTACAGGGTAATGGGGCATAAAATTATATTTTATAATGAATTCAAAATTTAATTTGAAAAATTTTAACATGTTACGCTTCTTGGTGTGTATTTTTTCAAACACACTCCAGTTGCGCTTGCATCATGTTTGGCTAAGCACCCCAATGGAAAGTTTTTGTAAATTGGGTGCTCTTGAGCCATAACTTGTCCACCATGCATCTACAAGAAATAAGAGAAACATAATAAAAGACACTAAAATTTGAAACAAAGGAAGAAGAAACATTGAAATTTGAAACAAAATGAAGTTTACCTGGCATTTTGGTCTTCTTGTCCTAAATAGCCATGTCAAAGCCAAATGTTCCAGTGGCCATCCTATATATTTCCATTTCTTTAGAAATCTCCATACGTTCTTGCAAACTTAGCACCATCCTCTAAACACATGTGAGTAATCCGTCCATAACCTCAACATCAAATCTAAAACCACAAGAGTAAGAAAATGCAAGGTTGAGGTAGATCCCTATAGCATGAATGGGACGAAGGAGAGTATCGTTCCATCACTCATCAATCACCCCCCATATCAATAATCATTTCCCATATCCCGCATCCCCCTTGTCCTCGTAATAGGCACGGATGGATTCTTTGGCCCTATCCATGGCCTCATACAAGTAGCCCATTGCGGGCTTGTCTCCATCAAACCAATCTAAGAACCTTTACCAAAAGTTCACTAATGGCACCCACCTCCTCTAGTTCCACCCAAACTCTCCTGGTATGACACTAGCCTACATATGGCCTCCCCCTCCAATTTAAATTTTAGCACTAAATGATAAAGCATGCCACTCATCTAAGAGGAAAATTCTCTCCACCTCCCACGTACAAGTCAGGAGAGACTGAAGAGATCTGAAGCTAGGGGGAAAATGTGTGGATGTAGGACACACCAACTCTCGGTTATTTGTGAATTTTCCCATCAAGCTAGGCAAAGATACATGATTATATATAAATTTTGTGATGTTCATAACTAATTCAACAATATCCTTGATATAATCAATTTTGTCCATATCCTCTAAAATCAAATCAATGCAATGTGAGGCACAAGGAATCCAAAACAAGGTCAGATACCTCAGCATAAGCAACTTGCTAGCAACGACATAATTAGCAATGTTGTCGTTATGACTTGGACAACATTCTGCGGACCAATCTCTTGAATGAACCCATCCAACAACTCACATAATAATGTCATATCTTTAACATGTGCAGATGCAT